>CAUYPK010013585.1:0-38916 GCA_963574355.1 Loris lydekkerianus | reverse complement strand
TTCCTTCTTTTTCTATATTTTGGAAGAGATTTAGCAGTATAGGTACTAGTTCTTCTTTAAAGGTTTGGTAGAATTCTGACGTGAAGCCATCAGGTCCTGGGCTTTTCTTTTTAGGGAGATTTTGTATAGTTGATGCTATTTAAATTAATGGTTCAATCATTCGGTTCCTGAGATACCTTGGGATTTTCTACATCATCATGTCATTTGAAATAAGGGACAGTTTTATTTACTTTTTTCCAATCTATACACCTTCTATTTCCTTTTATTACCTTGCTGTGCTGGCTGGAATTTTTGGTTATTTTTAAAAACACGTGGCATCCTTGCCTTGTACTTGATTTTAATAGCTTATGCTCTATGAACTGAGCTAGCCAAGTGCTCTATGTACTCGATTTTAGACGGAAAATATTCATTCTTTCACCATTATATATGCTAGCTGAATTCTTTTTTTTTTTATAATGCCCTTTGACAAATTGAGGATGTGCTTTTCTATTCTTAATTTTCTGGAAGGTAAGTTGAATAGTATCTTTTTTTTTAAGACCTTCCATTTGATCCCGATGAATAGATATTTTTTTGAATTTTGTCAAAGGGAATGAGATTGTTATTCATGGCATTTCAAATTAGCTATGAGCTCTATGAAAAACTGTAAATACCAAGTAAAGTTGAAAATATGCATACTCTGTGGACCAACAATTCCAGGTTACATAGGTACACTAAAGAAATTCTTGTCTATGTGATCCCAGAGTCATATATAAAACTCTGCAGCAGTGTTTGAATAACAAAAGACTGAGGATGGTCCCCCAAAGTGGGAACAATTCAAATGCCCACCATCCATATATAAATAAAGTATTGTGTATTATTATTGTTATATAATTATTGTGTTAAGTATTACATATTATATTGTATATGCATGAAGTATCATATACATTGGAAGAGTGTTCAGTTGTGAAAATAGTGACTTATAATTAAATGTTGCAAAGATGGATAAATCTGAAAACAATATATCGTAGAGTTTTATAAATCACAAAAGAGTATGCGCTGAATGACACTACTTACAGAATGTGTGAAATAAAGATGCAGGAAAACAATACATATTTAAGGGTATTTACATGTATACATGGAGTAACTTTAGAAAAAAAGCAAGGAAATGAGCAACAAAATATGCAGAGTAGCATTTACCTCCTCAAAGTAATTGCATTCTATAACAATGACACCCAGGTTCTATTGTTTTGGCACTGGCAAGGTGCCATTGTGTACTATGAGTGTTGGTTACATAGGGGGGTTTTGTATTATTAGTATTTAAATTATATTTTTAATTATATATGGTACTTTTTTCATATGCTGTATTTCTCAGTAGAATGGTGTTGCTCCATTATATGAGACTTTAGTTTCTCTCTGATGTGGATAACATACACACTCTCTCACACCTCTTTCTTTTGCTTTTTGGTTTATGTTTTTCATAACTTAACCATGTCTGATTAGCTGATTAATTGAATGAAGAGAGTAATTTGTTTCCTTCTTGCTACAGTTCTTTCAACATTGATGCATTTTAATCCTATTTCTTGTACTTGAAATATGATTAATATATGTTTACTGTCAGAGCTTCCTGTGGAGCTGGGGAAGTTGGAGACAACGTAATGCTTCCACAAATCAGTTTTCACTTCTGAAAAGCTTCTGGGAACTTTATGAAATCTGGAATTTATTATAATTAAAAAGAGCCTTTGACTATCCTGTTTAGAAAGATCAAGTAGTAAGCAGGAGAAAAAGAAAGACATTTTACTGCTCTGTATGTTAATAGAGCAAAGTGAATGAAAGCCTCATTCCCTTGGATAAATGACAAATAAAATTTAATTTTAATTTCTTCCACAGGGAAATAAATACAGAGAGACATGTAACTTAATTACATAACCCAGTAAAATTTTATCTTATTAATAAATTCTTTTAAAAAAGAATATTTTAATATAAATATGAATTATAAAATACATAAAACAGAACATAAACATAAACAGCACATAAAACAGAATTCTGTTAAATGTATATATTAGGTATAAATATGTTTTAATACAATATGTGGAACAAATATTAAATACCATCTTATAGTTTAAGTCTAATTAACTAGAATAATTAAGCATTATCATTTTATACAAAATCAGACTTTTAAAATTCTTAATAAGACCCTTTCTATGCAGGGATAACATAAGCTAGGGTGATTATAAAGGTCATCTTTACGTCTCCAGAGTTAGTTAAGCTGTTTTCCATATCATTGTAACTGGTATGAATTACATACTCACATACTGAAAATATGTGGGTATTTATTTAGGAATTAGATTTCTTTTTCTAAGCATGAATTTACATATTTCCTTATAATCCATTCAATTTTATTTTTGAGTCTCTGTGAGTTGTGTCTTGAACAGTTCTAAATACATCACTCACAATTCACTAGAACTATGTCCCAGGTAAATATCTAGCAATTGCTTAAGTTTACAACTACTCAATTGATCATATACTTACTGGTCAGAGATGATAAGTGCTTTTTTATGTGATTTCAGGGGTGATAGAAATAGCATCTGCAACAGTTATGTAGAGTACTTTGCAGCTCGCAGTGCAGTTTAAAATATGTTGTTACAGTCAATCTTCAGACAGATAAATACTGTCATCTGTGGAACTTTCTCAGCCTTTGAGTGGTTCTGCCACATTCGTATTTGTCTTGTAAGCAAAACACTACTTTCAAGAACATTTATGTAGAAAGTAACCATTAAGGGAGATGGAAGTTCAGATAAATTTGCTTGCAGCCAGTTAAAAAAAAGGATTTGGTCTCCCTCACGTTGAAGATTCTTAACTGTGATGGAGACCTACTATGTTTGCTATATCCTCCCAGAGATGTCCAACCTTTTTTCTTTTCTGCCTTACATTGGAAGAATAAGAGCTGTCTGAGATGACCCAGGAAATGCACTCATGCTAAAGAAAACTGATGAGCAAAAGAAAAAGGTTTGTGCACACTTTCCTCTATAACTGATACCACAGATAAGCAAAACACTCCTCAAACAGCCTGCACGTGCTCCACAGGTCCCAGGTGGGACACCCCAGCTAGACCTTTCCATATTGATCCCTTGGGAATTAAGGACAAAAATAACTGACATAGAAAAGAGGTTATGAATACTAATGTCATTTGTCTCTGATTCAAGAGCCTCAACTCCTTTACCAGAACCCATAAAACTAAAGCTAACTTGTTAGTTCGAAGGTATTTAAAATCTCAGTCTGTAGCAGTTCTTGACAATTAGTAGTGGAGCAGAGGAGCAAAATATTTCTTTTGTTTTGTGGTTCAGTATACATTTTACATACTGCAATGGGTCCCAAGATACCAAATTGCCATACTCAGGTCACCAGGATTTTTTTTTTTTTTTTTTCTTAATTTTAAAAAGTAGGATGCGTGCTATTGTAGCCTAACTGAGATGCACAATACACACAGCTATTTTGATAAGTTTGTGGGTAGGGTACCTCTGGAAAGATATGAACAACTGATAGCAATGGTAACATCTGGCAAAGGAGACACATGTTATGAGAATAGGAGGAGGATTTCCTTTCCAACTATATACACATTTGTTCTTACTAAATGCTGTTCTATATAGAAGACAGTATATTACAACAGTCAATAAAATCAAGCTCTCTGAATTCATGGCTTCACCTAATTGATGATATTACCTTGACTTAAGTTACTTAAAATTAAATTCTATATGCTTCCATTTCCTTATTTATGAAATTGTACAATTATAATAATCCTCTAACAGGTTGTAAAGATTAAATAGGTTATTATCTTAAAGTTTTTCATATAGTGTCTTAAAAGCAAGAGTTCAGTGTTAGCAAGAACTATTGAAAGTAATCAAAAATGATTTTCAAATTATTTTTAGTTGTTCGTATCTTTCCAAATTAACTCTAAATGACATAGAATTTCATCACATACGTACAAGCTATGGCATTGCATACAATGGAAGAAAACACTATAGTTTTTGTTCAGTTTGAGATGTAAACTGATGATGAGAGCACACATACTTTCAATATGTTTTGTTGGGGAGTAGTAAGATGGATGTCCAAGGAAAAGGGCTAATGATGTCATCATTTCACTAAGAAATGACAAAAGTAAATCTCAAGGCTGAAAACGTAATCTGTTCAGGACAAATTTGTTCCTCGGATGAACACTGCTGCAGTAAATGATTACTAATTATTTTTTCTCTTTTTAAAATTCATACATTTATTCCTCAATTTAACAGTTACTGATTCATCATTTCAATCTTGCAGGCTAGGTGAGTATGGAAGACAAATGCTAATCAAATAACGTACTATTAGTAATTAGTAGGTACTATTATTCTAGTCATTTAACAAATGTGAAGACAGAGGCTTAAAAAAGTTATAAAACTAGCTGAAAGCCACACAGCTCAATATTTGTCAAATAGTGATAAAATTTTATCAATTTTTGAAGCTTAAGCAATACGATCATTGAAAATCATTTATTCCATATTACACTGATCTCAGATATATTAAACTTTGGAACAATTTCTGGTAGTTCTAGAATTGACTCACTCTGGTAATGCTTCTTTTTTGTAAGTGTAAATCTCATAAACTCAGATACTATACCATACACACACACACACACACACACACACACACACACACACTATAGCATATCTATTAACATCTTCTGCTCCCAAAATGGAGGGAAGTTTTGAAATTAAAATTCTGTAAATTCAGTTTTTTGCCTCTGGCCATGAGAACTTAAAGGTGAAATGTAATGGAAAATTCTTCCTTTGTTCCATAGCCACTGGTTATGCACATTGGGCCTGAAGGCATATTCAGAAATTTAGCTAACATCTGCTTGTTTGCTATTGGCAATAGCCTAAGATGAGGACAGTGTTGTTTTAATATTTTAGTTATATCCACAGGGTCCAGTCACACCACTGCAAGTAAGCTCATTACTTTTACCAAATTCATTCTCCCTTCTAGGAATTCGAACTCAAGAAAATGTAGTCCACATATGATACTTAGGCCAATTAAAACTTACAAAAAACAAACAAAAACAAACACAAATATGGTATGCATGACTAACATAAACTTGTTACTGCTTTGAGACACAGAGCCACTGTGCAGCCCGCCCTGGCATGATTTTCCTGCTATCAATACTTAAGCATCTTTCTCTTGCAACAGGAACAGTGATGATGTATGTCAGGCTGGATCTTATTGGTAAGTACCATACTTGGCTAATGTTGTGTCTTTCTTAACTATGGTGCCTTGCTTTAATAAGATATATCTACAAAACCAGTCATGATAGTTGAGAAAAACGTAAGGTTCATCAATAACTAACTCAGCAAACAATGTGAAACAACTCCACAGAAGTGTGGCAAGTGCATTCTGCCAAGACATGTCTACTAGGGAGAGAGATCTTAGAATTTCCCTGTCTGCATCCTCTTTTGAAAAGCCACCTAATTTTTCTTATGTCTAAGTAAATATCACAGAATCTGTTTATGATAATCAGAATTCTCTGGACTCTACATATGTTCTCCCAGTCTATTGAACTCTCATCTGGGTGATGCTGTAAGGGATTATTATTTTTTTTCTAGATGTAATTAAGGTACAAATGAAGTTGCCTTAAGAAAGGGAGAATATTCTATCTGAGAAGGACCAATTCATGTGAGCCTTAAAAGAACGTAGCTTTGAAGTATGAAAGGAATTCTATGTTAAGCAGATTTTCTGTTGCTGGTTGAAGATGGAGGGGGGTCCTGTGGCTCCTATGAGATGAAAGTGGTACCATTTGACAGATAGCAAGGAAAGGGGACCTCGGTTTGACAACCACAAGGAACTGAATTTGATCATCAAGTTGTGAGAGGGATCCCCAGCTTCAGATGGGAATGTAGCCATCCAATGCCCTGAGGTCAGCCTGCAACACCACGAGAAGGGACCCAGCCACGCTGTGCACAGGCTCCCAACATACAGCACGGTGAGCAAGTAAGTGGCTGCTGTTTTAAGCCACTGTCTGTGGCAATTTATTATGAAGTAAGAGAAAGTAAATAGACTCCAAATGCAATTTCATTGCACTATTTGCTGTTTAGAATTTTTATTTTCTAGTTTTTCTTTTTCACCTGGTTAACAGTAGTAAAAATTTTAGTAGTCCTTCAGCATATTAAAAAAAAAAAATTGGCACATTTTAGATATAAATGTACAGGTGAATAAATGTCTCTTGCTGATATTTATTAGAATTATTCCTGAAATTTTGTCTAAGTACACATTTCCATAATATTGAGCAGCTATTTGCCTCATTGCAATGGAAAGTCAGTCTTTTTATCTTCCTTTTATTAGGGGCTGAGGAGCTTTGCTTGACTATCTTGGGTACTTCTTACCATGTGGAAGGTTTAAAGGTCAAAGAGACAGTTACACCAAGGAGGATTTATCCCATGGACCACTTCAAGGGAAATTTCCTTCAAACTTTCCATGACAATCTTTCATTTATTTTTCAGTTTCCAAGACATTTCATTTCTGTGGCATTTCCTTACTGTGGCTAAACCACACTTCAAACTCTCCTCCCCTTGGCAGCAGCTCTGCTTCCTGGCCAGGGCTCAGTCATTCAGAGTCGACTGTGGGTTGCATAGGCTGCTTTATAGTCAACCCCAAAACATCATGGTCTGAAGCTGTTTAACATTCCAAAGGCCTTGCTCTCTAGAAGCAATGTAATGTCACTTAGATCCGCTGAGATCGATAATGGAAGCTTTTGTACTATCAGAGGGAATAGAATAATGTCTTATTGGAATGTTTACTCAATTTCTTGTTTGTCTCTTAAACTTTATATTCCCAGCAAAAATAATAATTATTAAGCACTTGCATACATTTGCTGAGTCAATTAATGATTCATTACATTACAGTTAGTTATTACAGTTAGAAAGGTACCCGTCTCTCAGCCACAAAACAACAGTTTCCAAATGTTACTCTTCCAAGTCTTACAATTCCTGTAGCAGTGATACAGGGCACTGCTTGAAAACTAAGCAACAAATTAAACAGGTTAAACTTCTGTTCCCAACTCCTACCTCAATCAAATAAGGCCCTAGTAAAATTACTTCTTACATGAGGCTTCCCTGTATGACATTCTTCATACTAATAAAAGTTTAAGACCTACTGTGATACGGACTAAATGGTTTTTTCCCTACTATATTCACATTTTAAAGCCCTAACCATAATGTGACTATATTTGATGATAAGGCCTTTACAGAAGAAAATAAGTTGGGACCCTTATGATGAAATCAGTGTTCTCATAAGAAGAGACTCCAGAGTGTTCTTTTCCTCTCTCCCAGCCTGTGAGAGCCCAATGAGAAGGTGGCTATCTGTAATCCAGGAAGAGAGCCCTCACTAGAAACTATCCATTCTGGCACTTTGATCTTGGTCTCCACACTCCCTTGAGAACTGAAATTAATTTCTGTGTGTAAGCCACCAGTCTTAGTATTTGCTAAGGCAGCCTGAGTTGATGTAGGCACACCGGTAGGTAAGTGCTAGTATGTATTGAATAAATACTATGCACTAGGCACGCTACAATATTTAAATTATATTAACTAACTCAATCCCTGTAATAACCAGATGAAATAGTGTTTATATCATCATCACCATTTTAAAGATGAAGGTAATGAGGAAGAGAGAGTATAGGTAATTTTCCCAAGATTTCCTGGCAAGTAAGGTAAGCTATGTATACATTTCCTATTGCTGTCATAATTTCCTCAAGCCTGGTGGCACAAAACAACAGCAATTTATTCTCTCCTGATTCCACAGACCACATATCTGAAGTCAAGGTATTGGCACTGCCACCTTCCTTGAAAAGGGTTCAGGAGAGAATTAACTTCCTTGCTTTTCCAACTTGTGGTAACTGAAAGGTTTGTGGCCACATCACTCCAACCTCAGCCTATCTTCACATTACAATTTCCTCTCTGTTTCAAAATATCACTCTGCTTTTGTCTTATAAAGATTGTTATTGGTTTTAGAATCCACCCAGATAAACAAGAATGCTACCCTCATCTCAGTATACTCAACTTTCTTACGCATTAAAAGATCCTTTTTAAAAATAAGGTAACATTTGCAGATTCTAGAAATCAAAATGTGAATATATTGTTTGGGGACCTTCATTCAAGCCAGCATTCAAACATAGGCAGTCTTGTTCTAGTGCCCACAGGGTACAAAAGATGAATTAAGACAACATTCTTTAATCTAAATTGCAAGAAGATTGGTGCTATTTTTATACTTATATCTTCCATAGAGCATATTGGAAGAAGTTCTGGCTAATAAAATCCCATGTATGTTTGTTGAATTGGAATAAGCAAAGTATATAATACTAAACGATGCTATATTCATAAGAATGACAGAATGCCTCTTACATATAAGTTCCTCTTAGAATAGCAGTGGTCCATTACCCAAGAATCCTAGTAGATATCATATAGATGTACTTTATACATTTTTATTGATTTATAAATTTTACTTGATAAATTTTTGCTGAAAATATATCTAACCATACCCCCCACTTAAAATAACTGTTTCCAAATACCTAACATTATTATGAACTAAGGTTATTGAGGGATATAGTATTTGTATAGTAATTTTCATAAAATTCACAGTTATTTCAGGAATCTTTGATAAATAGGTAGAATGGCAAGAATATTCTTGTATCAAAGACTTAGATGTCAAGGCCAGATTGAAATCAACTTTTAAAAACAACTTTCTGTCAGCAAACAGAATTGAAAATACATCAAGTATTTTGCTATCTGCCTTTGGTTACAGTTACTCCATCATTTTTAAGACTGGAATTATATCCTCCCTTCAGCACCTTCCCAACCATACCATGGGTTTTACTAAACACTTCTTCCCTAATTCTGTTCCTTGGTATAAACATTCCTTTGGCATATAATCTCATTTGCATTTTTCTTACTTTGAATGTTATCCTGAAAATCACATCTTAATTTTTAAAAGCAATTTTAAGTAGAAAATTTATATTGCCGACTTAGTATTTTTGTGTAATCAAATATTATTGATATTCATAAATGAGGAATTAAATTTTGTGGTTATATTCCATAAGCAGAAAATTACAAATGAGAAATCCTCTTTACATTTTATTTAACTTTAAGTGCTTCTTTTTAATTTCAATATCACTAGTATAAAAAGAGAAACAAATTTAAAAGTAAAATAAAGATAAAGAGATACTTTTAAAATATTAGGAAAATATGTGACAAAGCTTGGTGTTTCATTATTTTTCACTACTTCTATCACTTCAAACATTAGTAATCTAAATGGGAACTAACATGTTAATCTATTTTGTATTTATTATTTTAGGCATAAGATATGTTTATTTCCCAGATTATACTTTATAAATTTTGAAGTTTTTAAGTGAAGAAATGAAATACAATAATCAGACAAGAGCTCAGAATTTACTTCCTGATCCCTTTAGTGGAAAGTCAGCAATTTACTTCCATCATCAGGATTAAAGAATTCATTAAGTGCATATAATCCTTTTATCTAACAAAAAATGGTATAGGAAGAATGCAATCATATTATACTACCCAAGGTACATGAAAGATGTTGCATTGTTTAAAATAACACTATCTTTAAGAGGGAAACTAAGTGAAAATCTTTAATAAGGTTCAGAAGAAGTGTTTTCAAAGTATAGGATTTTGAGGGTTTTTAATATTAAAACAAGATTTTCTATACTAAAGCTATTTTCTATACCAAAGCTATGTTAAATATTAGGCTAGTCTATGGCCTAAATTGCAGCTTGTTTCAGTGTTTTGTGATTTTATGCTAATATTGTGATTATGTAGGAAAATGCTTTTTTGGAGGAAATGCACGTTAAAGTATCCATGAGCTATCACATATTCTGCCTGCAATTTACTCTCCTACAGTTCAGTTGTATGTTTTCTGTATTATGCTTACAACTTTTCAATAAATTTGAAATTATTTCTAGGTATAAAGAAAAAATATTTTAGTAGAACAATTTTAGGGTTGGGTGTATCTTCAAATAATATGCTAAACAGAAACATTTAGGTAATATGATCTTGAGGAACCTATAGGATTAATTTACAAATAACCAATAGACAGAAACTGCAGGAAAAAAAAATACCTATTTTATAATTATTCAATAAAAGGCCATAGCAGAGGTGCTTGAGGTTCTCCCTGGAACATGGGAAGCCCCCTCTTGCAGGCATTTGTATCTTCAATCTATGGTCTTAGCTGGTTTTACCTGCGCAGCGACAGGGTGCTCACAGGAGGTACCAACAGCTAGTCTCAGGTTTTCTTTCAAATTGTGCTGAGATAATATTTACCAAGACTGCTCAGCAAATCAGATTTATTTTTCAAGATTGATTTTCACTATACAAATGTGTTTTCATGTTTTCTGTAATTAGGGAATTTTGTTTCTAAGAGCTATATAGTTATGTAGCATACAGCACTGTTCCTCTTAGAAATCACTGGGTATTTGAGAAATGTCATCCTGCTTAAGGGAATAACATAAGGAGGTCCAACATAGGTTCTTGCTCACCACACGTTTATTATGGATACAGAGACACAGAAAGTGAGGTGGTCCAGCCTTCTGGTGTAAGGTTCCCAGGACATCATGACCTTGGGTCTGTGAGATATCAGAGGGTTCAGGGGACTGTACAAGTTTAAAAAAAATGTACATTTATTTTCACTAACCTCTAGTAAAAGTTAGCATCCCTTGAATTATAAAGGGAAGCAATAAAGTTTAATAGGGTTAGCAGTACCTGTGATTTTTCACCTCCAAAAGTATCAAAATGTATTTTCATGCAAGTTTAATGATTCTTTCAGCCCTTACACATAATTTTGTCCTTCCAAAAGCTGTGGAACATATGTCACTGGATGAGGAGGAGGTTCCTTATGAGAAATAGCCATTTTAATAGAAAAATGTGTGGAAAGCCAATTTAATAAAACCAATTTGCCAAAAAAAAAAAAAAAAATCAGTTCACTTTATCAATTTAGTGAATTTATCCATTTTAAAAGAGGTTTAAAATCTTTCAAAATGATTTTTCATATATAGCTGATCAATTTCAGTGTTAAAAGTGCTTTTTCCAGTATGGAACATAAAAAGTTCATAAACCGAAAAGTCGAAAGTATTTAATTGATATATGTGACCATTAAAAATATGTATTTCATTAAAAGTAATTAAAATACCATGACAATGTTGAATTCATTTATTCTTCAAAATAATCATGCATCACCCTCTGAATAGAAATGAAAAAAATATGATTCAGCACACGATTAAAACATTTCTTGAGAATAAGCCAGATGAAAGATAACAGCATTAAGGGGAGTAGGGGAGAGTAAAGATAGCCTATGTAGGGGATGGCAGCAAGGGCGGCACATATTGGTTGTCAATCGATCAGGGACAAATTTTTGAATTCCTGGTTAAATGGTTCAATTCCAACAGTAAGTTCAAAGCCATGAAGCTCTATATACAGATTTTCCTTCAATTACCAGAAGCTGACAAATGCTCTCCCTTTGTAAATGTAGCTATCTAGGTATCTAAGACAATCTCCTAAAATATCTGCCCCCCTAGTGTGTGATAAAAGTGTCATTCCCACTATTTAACTTCCTGTCCCTAAAAAATTCTACAAGTTACTTATACATAAATGCCAGTGATTTAAAAACTCCAATCCATAATTCATACATGTAATAAAGTTAAACTACAACATTTAGACCTAAGAAATGAAAAGAATATTCATATTGCATTTGGAAGGACTTTGAATGGTTAATGGTGGAAAATGTCAAACATTTTTCTGTATTCAATAAATTTGTGAGGGAATGATGTCTGTAGGTATAAAAGTGCCTACATCTAAGCATTCCACTGTATGGGTCTGAGGTAGAGTTGTAAGAGGGTTGTAAGAGCCAAATCTGAACACAACTATATTAAGTATTTAAGAACATAATGAGAGCTCTTTGACATGATATATACTGTTATGAAGCCCGGAGAAATTTTCTCTGACTCAATGCGTGGATCCTTCTGTATTTGTAAAACTGTTAAGTACAAGGTGAAAAGTCACTTAATGTGAATTTAGTAAAGAAGAAGCCTAGCCCATCAATCCCTCTCTCACCACATCATCATTCATATGGCTTCAAATAAAATGAAAACTAAATAATTGTACCATGTAGTTTTGTGTGTTCCATTGTGTAAATATTCTCCCTTTCTTTCTAAAAAAGCATTGATTTTAATGTATGGGCCCATGAGGTTTGGGGAAAGGTGATACTACCCATTCAAGGGTTGGAGTATCTCACCTGGTCTAGGCTAATCAGTATAAGCTATGTCATAAAGAGAGTAATTAGTTTAGTAATAGACATATGCTCAAGCCTGTCCCACAAGAGTGAAAGTCAATATTTGTAATGGAAGAGTGGATCTATCATCAAGACGATATTAAGAAACTTCTACAGCTATTTTTGCTATGTTATTGGAAATCGATTTTAATGAAACTCACAAAGGAAGTAATGAAAAAATCTTAGGGAAATGGAAGTTGATATTATTGTGAATCCCTGGAATAAGCCTTGACTAAAGTTAGAAATAATTTACTTTGGATTAGTATTTCTGTTACTGTAGTCTATAAAATAGTCTAACTGATCATTTTTAACATAATTTTGATCCAGGAATAAGTCAGGTGGTGCATTATCTTAGTGACTCTTTTTATAACATATAAGACTAGCCTGAACAAGAGTGAAACACCGTCTCTAAAAATAGCTGGGCATTGTGATGGGTGCCTGTAGCCCCAGCTACTCAGGAGGGATTTAATCCTAGCTACTGGGGAGACTGAGGCAAAATAATTGGTTGAGCCCAAGAGTTTGAGGTCTCTGTGAGTTATGATGCTATAGTACTCTACCAAGGGTGACAAAATGAGACTCTGTCTTAAAAAAAAAAAAAAAAAAAGAAAGAAAAGAAAAGAAACAAAGAAAGTAAAAGAAAAAGAAAAAGGTAGATCAAAAGCAAAATCTTATAAATTAAAATTTCTTGAGGGCAGCACCTGTGGCTGAAAGGAGTGGGGCTCTGGTCCCATATGCCAGAGGTGGTGGGTTCAAACCCAGCCCCGGCCAAAAACTGCAAAAAAAAAAAATTGAGTAGTATACACACATTTTGTTCAAATGTATGTATGTGTGTGTGTGTGTGTGTGTATTCATTAGGAATGTGACGGGACTTGGTATTGGTTACATCAATAATCACATTACATCTGATGTGGGTTACATCAGATAAGGAAAAAGCCAAATAGGGGCAGTAGCTAGACAGATATTAGAAGGACTTGCTTAGGCAAAATAAATGTGAATCAAATACTTCAATACTTTATATTTTAATAATCTTAAGAATAGTTGCCTTACAAATTTAATCTATAAAATTCAGTTCAATACACCATGTTGTCAGAAGCATGCTAAAATAATACCTTAGAAACTATGAAGAATGGATTTGCATTTTGATTAATTTCTCTTTCTTAATGAATTTTGTAGTAATATATGATATATAAGTCTCATATTAGCCAGAGACCCTCTTTCACATATATTTTAAATTTTCCTGTAAGAATATTTCATGTTAGGGTTGGTTGACTTAAATTGTACAATATGTTTGTCACCGTCTCTTTTAGTTGCTGAATAGTATTCCATGGTATAAACATACCACAGCTTATTAATCCATTCCTGGATTGGTGGGCTTTTTGGTTGTTTCAACAATTTGGCAATTGTAAATGGAGTTGCAATAAAAATGGTACTTTAAATCTTTTGTATTAACCTGGATGGAGTTGAAACACATTCTTCTTAGTAAAGTATCACAAGAATAAAAAAGCAAGAATCCAATGTACTAAATTCTGATAGAAGGACAATTGACGCTAGTATGTAGGGAAGGAGGGAGGGAGTGGTGGGTCACAGTGTGTGACATACCTCCTGGGGGTAGACATAAATGTAAGAGAAAATTTACCTGACAAATTTGTACCCTCAATGGCTCCCCAACAATAAATTTAAAAAAGAGAAAAAGAAAAGAAAATGAGACTCTAACACTAAATTTTAACATTTAGGATGGATTTCACTATTTGTTCATTTGTTAGATTTACGATGTAATACCTTGATATTGACACACACAAACATTGTCTCCAAAGCTTTCATAAAGTGAAGGCAACTGGTAAAGAAAGACCAACCAAACAAACAAAAAACAGAACATACAATATGGTTTTTAAATGTGCTTACCATGAAACTTCTGTGTATTACTATTTATGGAGCTCATGGCATATACTCCAGTAAAATTATTACCAGTCTTTATGTTTTGGCAAGCTAGTTCTCCACACTACATGGCTACTCAATTCATTTGCTCTCATTTTATGAAGAAAGCTTGATTATTCTCAGGACTTTTTCTTGCAAATCTCTTTAAAATTTCAACAAGAAGAGACAATTTATACATTGAAAAAATACTACCAATATGAACAGAATAGCTGCTTATCTCCAAATAATTAAGATAAATGGAATAAATTAATTATCAATGTTCTTTTATTTTTATGTCACTTTAGAATAATAAATTTCTTTTTGTTTAAATAATTGAAGTTTTACAATATGTTGCAGATTGTTTTCCAACTTTATTGTCTATTGTCCATTGGTTCTCAGTAGTAAGCACATTTTTATATTGGTCCTTCCATAGAGATTTTGCAGTTGTTATTTGGTCAATACACTTTGAAAATTTTCTAAACACTTTTTTTTTTTTTTCAAAAGCATCCAAAAATTCTATAATATTCTTAAATAGGGAAGTTTACAAATCAGTTGTCAACTGTACACATTTTCATAACTTTTTACTAAAATAGGTTGTCACTTCTATTTAAGCTCCCTTTCTATCCATCTGATTACATGGCTTTCAGTTTTATCTTGATATGTTGATTCCCAAATCAATTTCTACAGCCTTGACCTCTATCCTTGCTTCATGCTTCAGTATTTAACAACCTTATACTTCCATGTATTTTTTCTAATAAGAAGTTTGTTATGGAGTTGATAGAGTTATTTGTGCCCATGACAACTCTTGTTGAGAATGGGCCCCCAGTGGGGCAGTACTGGAAGGTGGGCCTTGTGAGAAGTGTTTGGGATCTGAGACAGATCCCTCATGAATGGCTTGATGCTGTTTTCACTGTGTTGAGACTAAGTTAGTTCTTGCATAAACAGATTAGCTCCCCTAGGAGATGGTTGTTTTAAAGCCAGGATGCCCCTCAGGTTTTGCCTCTGCACATGTCTGCTTTTCTATTGACCTCCACCATGTTAGGTGCAGAAGGTAAGGTCATGTCTTGAATTGTTCCACTTGTAGACTGTGACCTAAATAAACTAAGTTTATAATTTTTTTATTTTTATTTTTTATTAAATCATAGCTATGTACATTAATGCAATCATGGGGTACAATGTGCTGGTTTTATATATAATTTGAAATGTTTTCATAAAACTAGTTAACATAAAATTACTCAGTGTCAGGAATTCTGTAATAGCAACACAAAACAGATTAATACACAGCTCAAACTCAAATTGAATAAATAGAACTACTAATTTCTACAACCATTTCTGAATCTTTCCTCACCATGTCTTCCATTTCAAGAAAACACCAAGACTGTCTATGAAACATTGAAAATTATCCTGAATGTTCTTTTTTTCTCAGCACTCATCCAATCTCTTAGCAAGTTCAAAAAATATCCACGATGTATTGACTTTTCTCTATTTCTACTATGATCATTGGTAGTCAAGACTGCTAACCTCTACTGTCAGGACCATTTCATTGGTTTCCTTTTTCTAGTTTTTTTTCATTCTATTATTGAGCTACTAGAATTCATTCCAGTCTTTAGTGCTCTATTTGTGAGATTTTAATTAGATTAAATTATTTATTAATCGATTACGGAATTTATTGGAAGACTTTGAGCCTTTCAAATGACTTACAGTAAAGTGTTGGGCTCTGGATGGCCCGGCCATGTCTATCTCTAGCCTCATTTCCTCTCACATATCTGCTTTGCTGCTCTGTTCTAGCCATGACGATGATTTCCCTGTATCTTGTTCGGGCCAGTGAGTTTCTACCTTTGGGCCTTTACAGTAGCAGTTGGTCTGTCTGTGAAGTTCTTTTGTTTAATTTTTGCTTAATTGAATTAACTGTTTATATCTTTGTTTATTTGGCATCTTTTCTGAACAATCAAACCTATTTTGATTCTCTACAAAGCATCATTTGCAATCTGATGTCCTGTTCATGTGCTTATTGCTTTCTTTATTAAAATATAAGTGTTATGGGAGGAAGTAGTTTATCTCATTCTTAGCATCCAGTACATATAGCACATAGTAAAAACTGAACAATAATTTTGGAATGGAATTAATATAAAATAGTATAAATTGATTTGATAAATTCTACTTTAACTCAGAATTATTTGACAGAATTGCGACAGAATCAAATAAAATGCAGAGTTAAAACTAAGAGCACCTATATAATTAGAACAATATTACTGTATGTGGTACTAAGGGGAAATTAGGGTTACATTAGTGCCACTCCCTCTGTAATTATCTTTAGTTGGTTACTCGTTATGAAATATTTCTGTGTACATTCTGCTTTTTGTTTGGGGGAAGAAATCATCTAATGATGATACCCTTATATCTTAAGTATATAATAGAAATCATCTCATACAACTTTATTGAAGCCTCTCTCATTGTCGCCTTGTCTGAGAACTATCAGGTGCATAGTTTATTATTTTTCTTACAATTCTTCACTTACACTGACATCCTGCATCTTGTTGCTTCTCTTTCAGAAGTTAAACATCTGTCAATAAAGGCAGTATACCCTCCTTGCTTAAGAATTTTTTTGATACTTCTTCTTGCCCTTTTACTCTTAGGCAAGAATGAAATGTGAGTGTCTTTCACTTATTGTTCTCAAATAAAGTTATCTATGTGCAATTAAGGCAGGCAAAATAAAAATAAAGTTTGATAGAATGTTTACTAAATTCTTGAGACTATCTAGAATGGCTGTAAAGATGTAAAACCTGAATAATAATAAAACTTTAGCAATATTAGTTATCATTTACTGCATACCCAATAGTGCTAGGTATAACACTATGAAATATATATATATATATATATATCTTTGTGAGTTATTTAATTTAACCACCATAATTTTCATATCAACAACTCCTTACTATCCTAAATTGCAAGCTGAAGTAACTAATACTCTGAAAATTGACTTGACAACAGGAAATTTCAAAATAAATTCTGTCTGTCTGCCTCTAAAGATCCTGCATATATTTTTAGGTGTAGCATTCTTGATTTAGATGGGAAAAATTGTTAGGAAAATGAATTGACCCAGTAGCTCTGATAGCTGAATTATATAAACACTCAAATAAAATTAAAAAAAGAAACTATGAATGACAGGGCAAGGAGCAGAGACCCAAAAATTCCCTTCAGATATCTTAAGTTACATAGCATTGTGTATAATTTCTTTACTCATTTACTCTAGGAAGTAAATGAATTTAAGTTAAAAGTGTATTTTCAAGGATGGAGACTCATTTTGAGATAAAATTCTTGATTTATTTCTCCAAGATATTCTATGTCTCCATCTGATCCTGAATGTCTAGAATAGTGCAGCATCTTTTGAGTTGGTCTCTCTGACTCTGACTCTGACTCTTTTTAGTCCATTCTGCCAACCATACTAACCAAATCATTATTCCAAAGCATCAAGGTAAATACAAGCTCTTTAAGATAGAAGCTAACACTAAGTAAATTTGTATGATCCCTTCCAGAAGTCAATTTTCCAAAGTGGACCTCAGTGTTTAACATAGGGCCATCTTCATAATTTTCTATTTTTCTCACTCCTCAATGAACTCAGCCATAGGTTAGTAATAAAAGTTGTAGGTACAGGAATCATGCTCGTTCATGCCAGCTGATTGTTTACCAAACTGCAGGTTGATAATCTTTGCAACATGGAGCTGAAGCTCTTTCTAGTATTATGTTTTGTATATATCTTATCTTACAAAGCTCACTGGGAGAACGGCTGAAATGAAAATTACACATAGTAACAATTATTGGTGAACATGTAGAATTACTGAAACCATCACAGTTGGTGATAGAATAAATTACTATAACCACTTTGATAAGCTGCTGGGTAGCATCTTCAAATCCATGTAACTTGCAAACCTAGGTCATATAGTAAACAGAAATGCACATATTTGCACATTAATAGGTATGTTCATAGGATCACTGTTCATAATAGTCCCAAATTGCATAATATTTATGGTATATGTATTCTTGCAATAGGGTACTATATGGCAGTAACATTGAACAAGCTAATCATGAGAATTCCATAAACACTATGTTGAGTTAAATACACTAGACACCAAAGAATATGTATTTCATAATTTTATTCACATAAAGCGCAAAGCAAGACAAAGTTTATCTTTGGTGTTAGAAGTCATAATATGGTTACATGGATGTGGTAATGGAAGTAAACACAAGGCAGTTCTGGGGTTCTGTTTATGTTCTATTTCTTGAACTCATTTCTGGTTACCTAGGTACATTTATTTTGCAAATAAAAAATTACCAGTCTATACACTTGGACCAATAAACTTTCTATATGCATATTATATTTCAATATAGCTTATAAACATTTACAAAAACTCACTTTTCTTTCTGAGATTTGAGATTGTAAATGTGTTTAGGTGACACATATATTTGTAAAAATAGCCTAAAAATTCTACTGCTGCTTCCCAGTTATTCATGAATCTAATCTCCCTAAGTCAGTTATATAGTAAAGGTCAAAAATGCTTATCTTGATGTAATGCTGTTTTACTGTGCTGCATGTTCTGCTACCTTTGGTATGACTGTAGCTTCAGAGTCTGTTGAGATCACTTGTCTCTACACTTTCTCCACCTACTCAATACCGATGGGAAAACTATTTTGGACCTTTCCTCTGTGGGAAGCTTTCACATTTTATATGTGCATTTACTTAGGGGTGTAATAGTTTGATTCATGTACATTCTAAATTATTTTCCAAGAATAAATACAGATTTTACTGAGATAGCGATTAGGAGAGAACTTCATGAAAGGGAAGTATAGAACACTCATAGAAGAAAATTATTAGTATGCCTCCAATTTCACTGATATATGCAAAATTGGGCCCAAATCCTCCTGTTAGGATAGAAGCAAAGAAGGCTTTTGTATTAATTAGTATTACTCATCTTTTATTTGAAGTAAATTAATAGTGTGATAATAGCTTCAGGACAGTGCCTAAAAATACTGAATTCATCAATAGAACTGAAAGATATTATAACTACTGTGTGGGCCAGGATATATTCCATTTTATTTTTCACCATTGGAACTAGTAGATAAATTAGATTTTTTTTTCAAGATACTGTTTCTCAGATTTTAACTGAGTTTAAGAAGTCACAAAACAAATTTTCAGTATTTTACTGTCATGTTCCTTTTTTTTTTTTTTGCTGTTTATTTGCCTATTTACATGTGCATATTCATTCTGTTAAATAAAATGTAATATATAATATGCAGACAAATACTTTTTCTGAAGAAAAAAATGTAAAAGGAAATTTTATGAATTTAGGGTAAGTAGAAAGGACCTTCTCTGTTGTGCTGCTTTCTCAAATGCTTCTTGTCTTTTTCATTACTATTACTCTAATTTGTTAATCACTTCTAGTCATCAACCCAGCCTAGTCTGGAAACTTCTACTACCTTCTTGCTGGCACATCTTCTGCAAAAGCCAGTTGTGACCCGGGAAGCAATGAGGAAACAAAAGATTTATGAAAGGACACCTCTGACCTAGGTTTTAAGAACAAGAGTTGAAAGATAAAAAATGAAAAAAAAGTGATGTTATATGTGCATTCATATTAGTTTTTTAAACAAGGTTATACTTTCTTCCAGTTTGTTTAATAATCCAAAAGAATTTGTTGTAACATCTTAACCTCTGCTTCTATTTTTATCCTTCCTTATTCATATATGTTTTTAACATTACACTGTCTGCATATGTGTGAGCAAGAAACCCTCAACAAATAATCAATCATGAGAATGTATACTAGAAGATCTCATAGTTAAACAGGCTATGTTATAGTAAATGACAGAGAAGAGTCAGACAAAGGTCATCCAGTAACTCTCCCTACCCAGAAACTTGGATCTAGTCTTAAGGCTTCACGAATTTCACAAATGACAACCACATACTCTTCCTTGAAGTGATATACCAAGATAATAGCAAAGAATTTCAAAGCAATTATAAAAACACTGATTCTTCCCATAAATAGTGCTTTTAAGTGGATGCATATTTTTTTTTGTTAGTAACAGCCAGTAACCTGCAATTGGCAAAATTCTATTTATGACACACTGCCACCTGCTGGTAATTGTGTGTATATCTGCCCACTAAAGGTCTTACAATGCTGATTTTCAAATGGCTGTAGTTGTTTCAGAGTTCAACGATCCAACTTTGCATTTATCAAGATTATTTCTGTTAATTGTTGGAGTGATACATTGGTAGCAACATTTAGGTGCGAGGTAATGCTACTGATGATAATGGATTTTTTTATACAAGCTTTTATACTTTAATTGAATCAAATATTTTGAGACAAAAGAACTACTGGTGAAATATATGGTCAGCTTTTCATAAATACATTGCGCATGGCCAAATGATGTACAATAGCCTGTTTATCATTTTGAATGGTTTTTAACTTAAAAATCTATTAAAGTTATAAATATCTGCCACTCTTTATTATAGCTGCCAGAGTACCCAATTATATGATTATATGCATTATCTCCTTTGATTTTTACAACAGTATTATGAAGCATTTATTGGAAATAGCCTCATCTTAAAGATTAATTTGAGGATACAGAGCTGGCAAGTGTTATAGGAATAGATCACTGAATATTATGAAATATTAGATAATACAACTTTTAAATCAAATTAGCCCATTAATCTGGTTGATTTAGAAATTGATCATCTGCGACTATCCAAAAACTGCAAGTCATTTTGTTCTTTTCTAATCAATCTAATTTAGATTCTACATTTAATTCTAAAGGGCTTTATGTAAAGAAAATACAAGTGAAGACCTATGGCTGTTTAAAAAAACAAAACTGAACAATTAAAATATGTAGTCATATAATAGTACATTTAATCAATGTAGGCCTAAAATGAAAAGTAGTGTAGACACTTAAAAAGAAGTTCATGTAATATGGATTTAACGTGGGAAACAAAAGATGTTAAAAATATGTTGATAGTTACAATATATGAGTCCTATTGCTTAATGTAAATACAAAATTACTTCCAAAAAGATTCTAGTGCTTGAATTATTAATAAAACAACAGGAAAATTCTTCAAATATACTTAGGAGCCTAGGCAATTTCTAGAAAAGATATATTAATTCACTTTTTGAAAAGACTGTCACATAGATACTAAATGTTGTTCCCTAATGTGCATCCATTTACATAGATTTTAGAGACACAAATGATCTTAGAATGAGAAACCTGATTTGTTTCAACATGCCCCCCTGAAAGGAACAACTTCAGATTTAATCATATTTATAGTAACCACATGTGCTTTATTTTCTGAGACAGTCAGGATATCAAATATGCTTTTCAATAAAGATGACCGGCTAAATTTTCAACTTAAATGATTGCACTTTTATGTCTTCTGAAAACATCCTTTAAATAAGTCCACGAGACAGATGAAACTATTTTACTCTATCGAATGAACTCAATTGATATTTGATCTAAATAATTACTCTTTGTGCAATTAAGATGTTTTATGATAAAGAACTTTGGCTGTATCTAAAATCAAATATGACTTGCAACCCTGAATATTTTGGTATGTCTTAGGAAATAATATAAGTAAAAAGTGAGTATCTACATGTGTCCAGATTTCAGGGTCGAGTGAAAGCACACGCTCCCTTTGCCGTCCTACCTTGCTCACTATCTTTGTCCTCTCCCTTTGACATCCCCTCCTTTATTCAAAGTGAACACAGCTTTACCCTCTTAAAGTGGAATAATTCTGTAGTGTTTTGAATTTTGCATATAAAAACTTATATTATTATATGTGATCAGGTGTCATAAAAGACTGAGAGAACATTGTGATCTTAAAGGGAGAAGTAGAGGCACAATTCCTCTATTTTACTATTATGTCTCTCTACATGATATGATGATGTTTTTTCCCCCAATGGACCTAGAGTAAAGCCCATTTCTTATGCTCCATGATAGTTTATAGTTATTACTCCATAAACCATATATTAATAGACTCTAAAGATTAATATAAAATAAATTCCGTGTTAAAAACCTTTTTATCCCAAATGTTAACATTTAAATTTAATAGCTGTACCAGTGTTATAACACATTCCACATATGTGTCTTTTTCTTCTTTTCTTATATTTAAGTTCACACGTAGCTCATGCTATGATTCCAAAAAACGAACTCCAAACCATGTATGTTGAATGTTCTTCTCTGATTGCCAATTCAACACATATTTCTTTTAGAACCTCATTCAAAGCACCACTCGCTGCCAATGCTGGCGACGTGGATAAGGCCCAAGCTAGGTCCTTGAAAACCTAATAGTCTAATAGAGGATAGAGTTAAACACAGGGATGATAGATATTTAACTAACAAACAGCTCTTCAGGGAGAAAAAGAGAGCCTGTGTAGTGTCTTCCAATTTTGATGGTGTAAAGGCTGCTACCATTGATAGGTTTTAAGCAACCAAACAGAAGTTTCTGAACTAGAATTGGGAATAATAAGCAAATGTAGTTCTTGTAAGTTTAGAAAAAGCTGACTTGAGCACATATTAGTTGTGCAAATGTCATTTCTAGCACAACATGATGAGTGATTTCATCAAGGAACATCACAGTGCTAAGGAAACAGCAGAGTGTGGGGAATTTTGTCAACCAGAATCAAGGAAACTTCCAGTAGGGCAAAGTCATTAGTCCAAACTCAGTAGCATTTCTTTATTTCTCTCCAACTATTTTCTTCTCAATCTGGTTGTTTATATTAATACATGACAGTAGTTTTTTTTGTTTGTTTGTTTGTTTTTCAATTTTAAATTACTTGAGAGGCATGATATCTTAGATTTACACCATTATTTCTTATGTTTCTTCTTTTCCACAGTCATACATGTAGTCAGGTTTGGAGCCCATTATTTCTATTTTTGATTTCTTTTTCTTTCTTTCTTTTTTTCTTTTCTTTTTTTTTTTTTTTTTTTTTTTTTCTTTTTGGAGACAGACTTTTTTGGAGACTGTTTTTTTTTTTTTTTTCTTTTTGGAGACTGTCTTTTTTCTTTTTGTCGCCTTTGTAGACTAAGATGGAATTATAGCTCACAGAGACCTCAAAATCTTGGGCTCAAGTGATTCTCTTGCCTCAGTCCCAAGTAGCTGGGACTACAGACACTCACCACAATGCCAACTATTTTTTAGAGAGGAGGTCTTGCTGTTGCTCAGGCTAGTCTTGAACTTCTGTGCTCAAGCAATTTACCTACTTTGGCCTCCCAGAGTACTAGGATTATAGTCGTGAGCCACCATGCTCACTGTTTCTACTTTTCTTAAACATTGATATAGATTCCCTAACTTCTGATCCCCACTGACACAATAACTGAACCCTGGTTCAAGACCTTTTTCTATCAAGATCCACCATACAATACTTTCAAACTGTTGAAAGAGATGACTTGTGGTATGGAATTTTCTACCTCATCCTTGTCTTTCATTATGACTACATTTTCTTTATAATTATTTGTGTATATAAATCTCCCTTCAATAGCTCACAATTTACTCAATGGCAAATACCATTTCTTATTCACAGTGGTATCCTTAAGACCTAGCACAGTGTCTCATATTAGTATTCCTGATAAATATATGTTGATATGCTACACTATATTTAAAATAAGTGTCTATTAATAAATTAATGTATTTCTTTATTTGTTCTCAGACTTTCCTTTTTTATCAAATTTTTGTTTGCTTTTTATTTCCTGCAATGACACTGCTATTTTATTTACCACAAGATGTATTCTCCTCTCCTAACCGACAAATATACTCACAGTCCCAATACATACAGTTAAAGGATATGTTTGTTGTCTTTTCTGTGGCTATGTGAGACTAGTTCTATCCAACAATGTGCAACGAGAAGTGTCTGGGGATAATTTTAAGATGACTTCTTGAATGGAAGATGGTAGACTTTCTTCTCCTTTTCTGCTTCTTGTTGCTGAAACACAAATGTAATGACTCACATTCCATCAGCCATGTTAGGACGTGAAATGACTGTGAGAGTGAGAGCCATGAACAGTACTGGCCAGGGATTTCTCAGGCACCCATATAGAGTTCCTGGGACATATGCAGGCTTCACGGTCCCTTGATGTACATGATAATTATCTCCTATATTTTAAGCATCCCTCAGCCATACCCCAGAAATAGCTCATTCTCCAAGCCAAAAATGTCACTGTGAGCAGGTCTAGTTAGCAGAATTTATCTATAGGATGCATGTCTTTTATTCTAAGTTTTGGCTTTTTAGGAGCCTTCTTCTAATATTTGTCTCTGTGATTAATGACTGTGGAAATATCAGAAATATGTATTATTCACTCCATAAAGTTTAGAATTTTTGTCTATCTTTTAAGATATTTACCCCCAAATATGGTGTGGGTAACTTATTGTCTTCATAGATGTGGAAAAAAAATCACTTACTTATATGTATGAATTCTTTTTAGTATACAAAGTCTTTTCCTTCAATTATCTCAGTAGTGCTTCACAAAGCCTAGTCAGAAAAGCATCAGCATTACTATTTCTATTCTTCAAAGGAAAGAATTGAGACTTGGTGGCCTTGTCTAGGAAAATAAGAATAACTGAATTCAATGCAAGTATTTCTGATTCCAAGTCCTTTTCTGAATTCAATATATGTGTTTTTAATTCCAAGTCCTCACTTTTTAATACATCCTGAGGCCCCTATTGAGCCAAATTAGAACTTACAACACATAAGAAAATGAGTAAAAATGTTTATTTGAACATCAAGAGGAAATCTCCAAATATCTGCTGAGTGCTTTAATCTTGAGTATGGGCTAATTTGTGTAGCAGTGGGGAATCTGCTAAATATTTCAGTGGCTTGAAACCACAAAAGTTTATGTATTCATTGTTTATAATACATAACCAGAGACAATAAGCAGGATTGACCTGCTTAAGTCAGTAAGACACAGACACAGGCTGAAGGAAACATCGTTTTGGTTCATGAGTCCCCATCAATGCCCTAGTGACAGCTGCAGGGCCCTCCACTGGCAGTTAAATGTTTCCACCTGGAAAGGACTGTCATCATTTAGGCTCATATTTTATTACTCAACACAAGTCACATGGCCCTAAGGAATAAGTGTCAGTTTCCTGGGGCTGCCATTACTAATTACCATAAATTTAAGGGGTTAAAACAACAAATGTACACTTTCACAGTTGTGGAAGGCAAAAGGATAAAATCAATTTGTGAGAAGGACCTTACTCTCTGAGAAAACTCTAGCAAATATGTGTTGTTTATTTGTTTAATTATCTATTTATTCGGTTAGTTAGTTAGTTTCTAGTGATTCCAGGTATTTGTTAACCTATGGTTGCATTACTTCAACATCTGTCAATATCTTCACATGGGCTTCTCCTCTGTCTTATATGGATACTTGTCACTGGACTTAAAGCTTAACCAGAAATCCCATGATGATTTCATTTTGAGAGTCTTAACTTAATTACATCTCTAAAAGCAGTGTTTTTCTAAATAAGCTCATATAAGCTGACTTTTATTCATAAGTTCTGAAGGGTTAGGACAAGGATATATCTATTAGGGGTCACCATTAAATTTACTATACTAGGCATATTTCCCAAACTCCAACTCAAATATTGTTAAGGAAAAACACGACAATAAAAGAAACATCCTGAAAGACAGAGTCATATGCTATGGAAAACTGTGCTCAAGGAAGGTATACCCAGGGAATGGAATTGAGACAAGGGATATTCAATCCCATGAGTGCCCTCAAAATATCTGCTAAGGAAATTCCACTACAGAAAATTGTCAATGACCAGAGGCTGCTGGTTGCTTCCCATTCTTCCACTCTCACAATGGGAATGTTGATACCATTATCCTGACGCTATAGTGTCCCTGTAAATTGGTTGTGTGTGAGACAGATAATTTAAGTTCATAGGTCTCTAAATCAAAGCAAGTCAAACCCAAGCCAGATAGAGAAATTAATGCATGTACTGTAACCCATAAGGAAAAGATTATCACACCGCTCAGGAATCGGATATTGTGTGCATGTGTCTTGACTGATGGTATTTGGGGTTTCCTGCATTGCTGAAGAGTCGGTTTACTTTGCCTGCTGACAGGAGTGAGACATGCAGCAGGACCTCCAGAGCTGACCACCTCCCTACATGGTGCACCCCCTTAAGTTGACCTAATTTTCAGAGACTGGAAATGCATCACATGCATGTATCAGTACAGGAGGCCTAGTTCCCTATGTGGACACATTTGTTTGTTGACCAGTTTGTTAGTCTCTTGTGTGTTCACTTTACAGAGGTTATACTATACTTTGTGACCAGAGAAAACTGATAAACATTAGCTATGTCACAAATTGTGCCATTCTGCTGCTACTGGGAGAAATTTACTTATTTACGCCCTTGGAGTTAGACATGGCACATATGATGTTTGGCAAATAAAATGTGAGCAGAATTTCCGTGTGTGACTTTCAAGAACTCTTAAGAGTTGTACATTTTCCTCCTCTCTTAGCAACTAATCATGTTCCAAAAGGCAGAAGCTTTTAACCTTGGTTACCATATGAGGAGGTATGACATAAAACTCTCATGGCAAACATGTCAGAGAAGAAAGAAGTAAACTGTTGTCATCATAGGAAGTTGCCATGTTAAGATTTTAAACTCCTGAAGAATAACATAGTTCTTTTTGAGAGGTTTTTAAATAAAACCTTAATGCTGAGCACTTCAGATGATATGAGATGAATAATGAGAAATGGGCATTGCTTTTGATTGTTTAGTCAAAAGGTATCAAGAGCAACTGAGTTATGGGTAAATGGGGTTTGAACATTTTAGCATTTGTGTTCCTTATTTTTCCTTAGAAAGGTTACCTTTGTAGGGAAGCTTGCTTTGTGTACGTCCATGTCAGATCCCAAATCTGGTCATTCATACTCCTTTATCTTCATTGAATGCAGAGCCAGAAAAGGTGGTACAAAAAGCTCCAGTGGAAACTCCATTGTGTCTAATTGCTTCTCAAACATTAGCATACAGAAAAAAATAACAAAAACTTTTAGCATGATAGGGGACACAGCCCAGCCTTGCTCCTGAGTGTGAGGCCAACTATGGCAACTGTCTACACATTTGGGTGGATATATGATAATTAATGTGTCTACCTCTTCAAAGAAAAATAAAGTGAGCAGAATTAGAATAAAAAATTATTTAAATTGCAGGATTTTGTTTCATGTCAATAAAATCAAGTCAAACTCTCCATGGTAAACTATGATTTCACTACATAATATTTTAAAAACAACTTAAAATGTTAATGGATGTGCTGTGTTTTAAACATTAAAATTATCTTGTATCTGTAAAAAAGTAATCTCTCCCTTTAAATTAACTTAAGAAGGTTATTAATTCATCATTAGCCTCAATTAACAATCCAAGAATTTCAACTGATTTCAGTTTTAGACAAATTTCAGTACTTTGCTTTAATTTAGCTGCAGACACCAGTGGATCAGTCTCACCAATAAATAAACTAACATGGTATCTTCAATTTCCTTAGTGTTATGCTTGATACTTTATAAAGCAGGTGCTGTTATCTCTGACGTATGTTTAAGATAGCCCAGAGTCTGCAGTCAGGAGAACTGAGCTAGTAATCTAAGTCACTTTGATTTCAAAGCCCACACTTGTAACGCAAATCGGTCTGATTTCAAAGTCTGTATTTATGCCAGTCTAGCAGGTAACTCTGTTTCCTTGATGGATGAGAGCCAACATTATCCTCTCTGTCTTTATATTGGTATTTGTCTTGTTGAAATAAACCCTAGACCAGTGGTTCTCAACCTTCCTAATCCTGCAGCCCTTTAATACAGTTCCTGTAGGTCGCAACCCACAGGTTGAGAACTGCTGCCGAGACACTCACCTGCCATTTGAGTTTCATTTCTGCTGCTTTTGCAGAGCTCATGTAACTTGGCTTTTATAACTGATTGTATCCTAGTTACATTTTTGCAATGGAAGTCTTTTCTTTCCTTTTCTTTTCCTTTCTTTCTTCTTTTGAGACAGGGTCAGAGTATGTCACCCTCAATAGAGTATCATGGTGTCACAGCTCACAGCAATCTCAAACTCTTGGGCTTAAGCAATTCTCTTGCCTCAGCCTCCCAAGTAGCTGGGACTACAGGCACCTGCCATAGCACCTGGCTATTTTGTTGTTTTTGTTGTAGTTGTCATTGTTGTTTGCCAGGCCCCAAGACGGATTCGAACCTACCAGCACAGGTGCATATGGCCAGCACTCTAGCCGCTGAGCTACAGGTGCTGAGCTGGAAGTCTTAATATTTTTCCAGGCTCCAACCCTGCCCCACCCTACTAAAGGTTGACTCTAGTAGGCAGAATTCTAAATAGTCTCAAAGGTAACTGCCCCAAATTTACTTATCCTACAGGGTCTTCTACCCTTTAATGTAAACAGAATCTATAAAAATGATGGTATACCACTCCCCAAATCATGTCATGTCATGTGATAAAGGTGAATCTGAAGACATAAAATTCTTAATCAGTTGATTCAAAACGAGTTATTCAAAACCAAAATTATCCTGGATGAGTCTAGTCTAATCATTTAAGGCCATAAAAGAAGGCAGCAGTTTAAAGGCAGAAACCCTTACCTGTCAGCGTGAAAAAGTCAAATGCCATGTTGTTGAGACTGACATACTTCAAGGAATGAAGGACACCATCTATGAGCTGAGCACCTCTGTCTTTGAGTGGCCACAAGACACTCAATTCTTCCAACAGCTTGAATATGCTTGGGAACCAACCCCGAGCTCCAAATAAGAATGGAATCCGGCTGCCACTTGGATTTCACTTTTGTGAGATTCTGAACAGAGAACCCAGTTATGCCAAGCCTGGATTCTACTCTATAGAACTATCACATAATAAATGGGCATTGTTTTAAGGTACTAAATGTGTGGCAATATACTTCACAGCAATACAGAAAGCTAATATATGGAGCTGTGTACATTCTATAGGTAGTGCAATGTTTGGTTTTTGCTTCAAATAAGTTATCTCCTAGACATGTTATTTTATAAAAATTATTTTATAATTCCTATCTATTGAGCTACAATCCTCCTATTAGTATCAGTGCTTGTCCAGAATAAACCTGAATACATCACTTCCTTTTGAACACTGACTTTACATTCTGCCATTTTTCATGAAGATCAGCTTTGGTGTCAAATTAACCAACAATAGCCTGCCCTCTAATTTCTGGCTTCCTCCTGTTTCTAGTAACTACTAATGAAACTACCTGTCTGTTTAGCCGCAATGATAGGAGAGATTAAAACAAACACATTGTTAATCTGATTATAATATCAAGAGTATTTTAAAAGAGGTAAAATATGATGCCATTTTTAGTTAGTTACTTTCAATGAGATTTGTAACAATACACATATATTCCTCAAAGTGTATTCAATCGTGCAATAGAGGGTCTGATATATTTTTTATAGCATTATTTTTGTTATAATTTAAAACCATGTTTAATTTTCATTTTTTTGTACTACTGATTAGACAGGTATTTCACCCCCTCCCCTTTGATTTCATTGCATTAACTTCTAAAAACTACATGTCACATTTTGGCTAACTTTGAGTGTGTTTATATATAGTCCTGTCATTTTATTCTTTAAAATATGCATAGTTTTCAAATTCCTTTAAACCAATCTGTACTGTACACCACTGCATATCACGTCAGTAGTGTAAAGTTCACTCCTAGAACAAAAATGATGAACAGGACACCACAGCAGGGAATTTTAAAATAAAAGAAAAACATATTTATTGGCATGGCTGTACGGGGGGAACGAGATATACACAATGTAGAGGACTTTCTGCCAACTCCTCAATTTTAACTCCCAACAGCCCTCCTCCAAAATAGAAAGAATTCCTCCCCATTTGATATAAATTCTTTGCACTAGAAGAATCTGCACTGGACACGAAGGGAAGAGATAGGCATGCTTTCAAGGTTAGCAGGAAATCAGGAAAGACAAGTGGCAGCCAACAAGGAGAAGAGTGACTTGGCATCATAGAGACCTGTGGAACAAGGCCAGAGCAAGGAAGGACCCTACATGCTGAGATGGTGAAGACTCTGATAAATGTGTTTAAATTAAAAGTACACATCTCTTTCATTTTTCAGATGGATCCTCCTTTGTAAGTGACAGCAAACAACACAGTGGAAACCTGGCAGCCTAGTTACTGAGCTTGACTTTGGCCCTGTCTTCAATTATTTAATCTCCAGTCTTGAGTAAGTCACTGAACTGTCAAAGCCATTGGGTTGCAGATGTTTAAATGACTGAAATAATATTTACCTAACTCCTAGGGGGATTTAAAGGTTTCATTAATTCTTATTTCAAAACACATTTTTTCTCTTTAAAACCTTTAAGTGGAAAGTACTGAGATACATAAAATAGCATTATCAGTTTCCTTCTAATTGATTGATTACAAGAAATGCAGTCATATCCTAGTTTGCACCAATAAGAGTCAAGTCAAAATCTAAAACTGATTATGTCTTAAATTTTACCTCTTTTTTGGATAAATGTCTCAGGCCAAATGTACACTATATCTTAAATGTGTGACAAGGAAAGAAGCAAAGACAGCTTCACATGCACATTTATCTTACTATATTCAGTAGACAGACCTTAGTCTCAAGGTAATGGATAGTCGTTATCTCAAATATTTGAGATTAAAGCAACATTTAGTAAAAGGCAAAAACTTATATGTCCTTGTGGTTAAGTGTGTTATATCTTTATCAGAGTCAGTTGGACATCTCACATTCAGGCATCTTTTATAGATTTATTTTTTGTTATTTAAGATTTTCCAAGCTAAGCACATACAAGGTCTGACAAATAAGTTCACAAACTTGTCCTATAAAAAGTGCTATATACCTCATTGGTGAATACCACCAAGGTCACCTTCAAAGTTCCCCCCTTGGGAAACTATGCTCTGAAACCAGTGCCTGGTCTACTCTTCAAAGCAATTTTGAAACTTTCTGAAAAGACCATCAGAGCTGTCATCATATTACCCTTGATGTCCTGGATGTCATCAAAATGTCTTTTCAAAGAACTAAAAGTAAACTACCCATTTGATCCTGCAATCCCATTACTAGGTATCTACCCAAACACTCAAATGCTTATAACAGCTCAATTCATAATCACAAAGATATGGAAACAACCCAAGTGACCTTCAGTGTGTGAATGGACTAATTAACTGTTTTTTTTGTATACCTTATAATACTATTCATCCATAAAAAGATGGGGATTATATTTCTTTTGTAACAATCTAGAAGGATTTAGAGAACATTCTCCTGAGTAAACAATCATAGGAATTTAAAGCAAGCGTTGCCTGTATTCAATACTAAGTTGAAGCTAGTAGATTAACAGCCCCCTGGCTCACATGAGAGGAAAAGCTCAATTAAATTCAAGACAGGAGGAGGAAAGAGAGTATTTAATAAATTTCCATCGACTGTGTACAATGCATGGATATATATCACACTTCCTGGGGAAGGACACAATGACAACTTGGACTTTGCCTTAAAAATTCAAACAACGTAACCTAATTCAACGTACCTTCTTATTAATCTGAAGTTTTAAAAACAAAAAGAAAACTTTCCTTCTTCTAAATATAGGGGGATATTTTAAATTCTATAACCATAGATTTGCCAAATTTAGAGCATCTTATTAATCCTTCATGATGAAAAATCTCTGATAAAACCTGATATAATTTATAAAATATATTTTTATTTTCAGATTGAAATAAATTCACACACTAACATTCCTTTATATTCAGGTAAAGAAAAGTTAATTGGGGTCCAGATCAGGTTAGTATGGAGGGTGTCCCAATACCCTCCATTAACACAAGGGTTCTTTATTGACTGGTTCAAACTCTTTCCCAGTCAGCACCATGAGAGCTGGTGCATTGTTGTGATGCAAGAGCTGTGACTTGGCAAAATGTTTCCATTAAGATTTTCTTTATTGTTCCTCTATCAATATTTTGACAAAGTCCTCTATGCTTCTCACTACCAGCTGATGATTTTGATGTGCAGTTCAACAAACTTTTCAAGGTTGTCATTGGGTCTACTCATTACTGGCCCCCCTGACTTCTCTTCATTAGTGATGCTTTCTCTCCTCTCAGAAAAACATTTAGTCCATTTGGACACTGCCATTTTCTTCGTGGTATTATTCTCATAATCTTGGACTAAAATCTCTCTGATTTCCCTCCCACTCTTGCCAAGTTTAACAAGAAATTTAATGTTTTTTCCTTGCCCTGATTCAAGCTTTCAAGCTCTGACATTCTCACAACAGCACAACTGTAATGAATGCCACTTAGTAAGACATCGCCACACATTGACACAAACCAAGCATGGAGACTGTTGTGCTAAGGCTAGGAAATCTTACCCAGTAGTTTGTACGGTAGGTGACGAGTTTGTGAACTTAATTCTCAAACTTGCTATAATTCATATGTATATAATACATATAAATATTACATACATGGTTTATAGGTTAGTGACTGTTTTGCACCTTGTATGTTACACATATTGCTACATCTTTTATTTAGTTATCTGTTTCTAGGCAAATCAGAATGGCTTGTAATAGCAAATGAAACTTCCGAGTATTATGGAAACCACAAAGAATATAACCATTCATCTTTAGGGAATCTACATTTTATATTGATAGGTAAAATTTGTAAATATATAACTTATTGAAAATTGTACTAAAATACAAAGTATTACAAGTAAACACTAGAAACATTAAGTACAGAAATAATAGTTGTTTTCAAATGCATTTCTTTTTGCAAACAACACTGAGATATTTCTTTTCTTTAAGATTGTTATTATTTTCTTTTTGTAGTATGCAAAAACGGGGACTCAGAAAGGATAAGGAACTGTCGAGTAGGGAACAGAGGGAGAAGCTTTTCCACATCCAAGAGGAGGGGCTGCTCACGGCACCAGCAGGGCATGGAGTGTAGGCTGACTGGAGCGAGGTCACTGTAATATCACACTAGGAAGAAAGTTAAATTAGTATCTGGAAGATATAATTTTTTTAATGGTGTGTTTGCCATTCATTTTTTTCTTCTTTTTTCTTTTTTCTAGGCATCTACCCAGAAGAAAAAAAAAGTCATTTTATCATGAGGACATTTGCACTAGATTTTTTATCACAGCTCAATTTACAATTCTAAAAATGTGGAAACAATCTAAATGCACACCAACTCAGGAATGGATTAACAAACTGTGGTATATGTCTACCATGTAATACTACTCAGCCCTCAAAAGATATGGAGACATTTCATCTTTTGTATTAACCTGGATGGAGTTGAAACACATTCTTTTTAGTAAAGTATCACAGGAATGGAGAAGCAAGAGTCCAGTTTTTCTTAGGAGATCAGCTTTGTTTATTTGGGCACACAAATTTCATCTGTGACAACCATTTGACTTTTAATTTTTCAGCATTGCCTTCTTGTTTCAGAGATGTCTGTCAGTCCTTCTACTTGGCTGATATGCATGTAATGTAGACTGGAGCAGAAACTGATGATTTTTTTTTGTTTTGTTTTCCTTTTTTGTTATTATTCCTTTTGCTAGTCAGCATCCACTACCCCTCCTTGCGATGTTAGCCACCAGTTTCCGTTTGAGGTTCCACACCTCCTTGCTCATTCTCAGCCTGTGTGTTTCTGCTGTGAGTGACACTATACTGAATGCCAAAGATGGCACATAATTTAAGGCTTAAAACCTCCAGGAATAGTGATCACAGTAATAATAGGACTCAAGCGAGGCCATCAAAGTCTCATTACATTGAGACTTTTATTTTTGTTAAGAGGAATGGGCACACCCTTTACAACAGAACGGAAAAGAGTAGAACGAAGAGTGGCTGCATCCACGTTAGTGAATTAAAGGTCTTCAAGCTGAGGAATATCCAAGAAGTTAATATAGAAATTTATTCTTGGTGCCACTTATACAAATATTCTCAATGGAACTATGTCTGACTAATTCAATTCACAGGAATATTTAGGAATATAAGTGTGCTAGGCAAAATAATACCCCCCTAAAACTGTCCAGGTTCTAATCTCTTGAACTTGTGAATTTGTTAGGTTACGTAGCAAAGGGTAGTTAAGGATGAAGATGGATTTAAAGAAGATACTCAGATGAACTCACAATAAAGAGATTATTCTGAATCATCTGTGCCCCATGTGATCGCAAGGGTTCGTAAATGAAGAAGAGCATGCTCGGTGGCAGTGGCTCACACCTGTAATCCTAAGCAGTCTGGGAGGCTGAAACAGCAGGACCACTTGACCTCAAGAGTTCAACATCATCCTGAACAAGTGTGAGACCCTATTTCTACGAAAAATAGAAAAATTAGCTGGATGTTGTGGCAGGCACGTGGGGCTTGGCTTCTGGGGATGCTTTGGCAGGAGGATCACTTGAGCCTAGGAGTCTGAAGTTGCTGTGAGCTGTGATGATGCCATGGCACACTAGCCTAGGCAATAGAGTGAGACTTTGTCTCAAAAAAAAAAAAAAAAAAATGAGGAAGAGGAGAGGCAGAAGCAGAGAGTCAGGGGTTATGCAACTAGGAAAAACGGTCAGAAAGTTGCAATACTGTTGTTCTTCAAGGGGAAGAAAGACATCATGATACCAGGAATGTGGGAAGGCGCGTCAGGGAAAAATGCAGGTGTTAAACACATAACAGAAACACTGGGCCAGCCTGTGTGATTCACAGGGTTGTTACAAGGCAGACGCAAAGTAGACCAGGTGGGGACCAAGATAATTACTGGATAAGGGGAAGTGCCCAGAATGTTTTTGGGTGCCTCAGCATTTTCTCACCTTGAAAAGATGACACAGCTTGGCTCTGATTGCTTTAGAACTGTTTTAGTTGTCCTATAACTAATTGGAATACTAAAATTTACCTAATTATAATGCTGAAATCTCCCAGGGGAGAATTGGAACATCATGAACATTATAAGGGCAATATGGCAGCTGGTGATGGCGGTTCTGCACTTCATGACTTGCTCACTTTCAAACAAGCAATGACACGGTGTTGTCAAAGTTCCTGTCACTCATTGGCAAGGGATTTGAGGCAACAGTACCAATGGGAAGATGATGCTTTTGTCTGTAAGAAAACTCCTGTGGAAGAAATTCCTGCACCACCAGGAGCAGTCACCTCTGTAAAGTAGCCTCTATTAAACATACTATCTCAGCCATTTCAACTTGTCTGAGTCATTTTTGGTCTCTGGATTCCTTCTCAGTTTGGGTGGTTGATTTTCTCTACTGTCCTAGGTTTTTCCTGAAACACCTGTAGAAGCTGACCACAAGAAAATGGGTATTTTCCTAGAGCCTCCTAAAAGGAACAGCCTGATGACTACTTGGTTTTAGGACAATGAGACCCCTTAAGCCAATGACTAACTACCAAACCGCAAGGACAAATTTGTGCTGTCCCAAATGACCACCTTTGTGGGAGTTTGTCATAGCAGCAATAGCAAACAAAATATGCTAATATATATTTCCCCCTGTTTTATTTTTCAAAAGATAGTTTGGGTCAAATTTGTCTTCACTTGCAGCAAAATCTTTTAATTAGTTAACTTGTGAAAATATGTAAAAAGCTTATAAATAATTAAACTCAGAACTCTGTGACATGGTCCAGGGACTTCAGATCAGATCCATAGTGCAAAAGCTCCTGTTAACAGTTTGAGAAGTATCAAAAATATTGCTTATTTCTGGGATAGAGTGATTTTTTTAAAGATTGACACTGAAAGTGTTGGAGTTCATAGAACAGGATGAGTTGGAGGGTAAATTTTATGTTTTTCTTTTTTTCTTAGATATGTCAAGAAATAATATCTTTCAGAAGAATCAATAGAAGACATATTATTAAAGGTAAGCACAGGGTTAATAGATCTAATTTGATGTAATGGTGTAATTTAACTTAAGTAAAATGAATTTTCTATACATAATCAAGAAAAAGTTATTTCAGTTTAAAGCCAGGTGGGGGATTTCGGTATTGCATTTTATAAAATATTTTTATGAAATTTCTGTTATGCTTACTACTTACAAAACTGTATTCATGAAATGTAGTTAATCATCCTCTTGTAACTTAGGAAGAAGAAAACAAAATGTTACTTTACATAGATAGATGCAACCATCTTATTTGAAAATATCAGCCACATGCTTTTTAACTGTTTTCCAGATTTTAATGTGTCTAAGAGGGTTAGTGGATTATGGAATCCCAACATCCGTTTTTTATTCGACTGTGGCTTGGCACCTTGGAGGAACTTTGAAGTTCAGTGAACATGTGTCTCTTCTTTTCTTTTTCAAAGCTGAATAATTTTTGTATGTACACTATGCTACAACAGCAGCCATGCAAATTACTAACAATTATAGATTACTTTTAACTTTTTATGCACACTTAAATTTTTAAAAAGTAGTACTTTTATACATGTAACAAAAGTGAACACAAAACCAAAAGAAAAAAATTATTGTAGGCAGAAAACGAGGCCTATAGCAATATTGGACAAATCCAAGTGAGCTTTTCTGATCCTGTCTCAGAGGACCACCAAGAAAGTAATGTGACTGCATTGAAGCCTTCCAGCCCATGAGGCATTCAGAAAACAATGGGAATGTAGTTATTACAGAAGATTTGTTTGGTTTCACTTTGAACTGTTGATAATGGAAGTGAAGAAGTCATTAAAAAACTAAGGATTTGACAGTCTAGGTTCCAAATAAATCCATGAATGTCATCCACTAATTCACCCAAACTGGATAAACCAATCCTTATTAACGTCTAAGAGGTGACAAAACAATATTGCAGAAGCTGAACTAGATTAGAAAGAAGAATTTGGGTTATAATCTTGAATCACAGATTCAAGATTCTTTTTTCTTTTTTCTCACAGAAAAAAATTAGCCCCATTTTATGTTAGGGAATAGTAAGCTCTCAATCTTATAATTTGAAAACAACTATAAAAGTTTATTATGGTTATACCTTTCCAAGACTATTTTCTATTAATAGAAACATTAATAGATGACATACCTAAATACTATATTAATAGAAGACGTGTCTAAATATTAATTCATGAAATCCATGAATCACAATCAAATTATACTTCCTAATACATGTTATAATTTCTTATATTTCTTAATGGCCCTTTGTAACTATACTCTCTTGTGTTTACTTTGGGAAGGAAAAATCTTCACAGAGTTGTTTGTACAAATAAGAGGAATCTTACTTGGCTGTCTGCACAAGTAAGACAGTCTGCACAGTCTGCTTGCTATACGTGTGAAGATAATCATGTCTATTTGTTCCTTAATGTCAGTGTTATGTAGCCACAGACATTTGCTATTTTAGGCACTAAAACAGAATTTAAAGTATAAAAGCTATGATAAAAAGAGAAATGCTATTTCACTGCCAGAATAAACCTTAATAGTATGCTGAATCAATTATATTTTTGGAAATCATCTGATATTATGGTGTTACGCAAGATATACTAGCACATTATTTTCCTGGATTTCTATTTTTTAAAAATATGAATATTTCTGATTTCAATAGTACTTTGAGTATAAAAATGAGTGAAGTAATTATTATTTTTTTATTGTTAAATCATAGCTGTGTACATTACTGCAATCACCTGTACCCATTCTAAGATGCACCATAGATGTGGCCCCACCCATTACCCTCCTTCCACCAAAACATCCCCCCTCCATTCCCCTTGGCCCTTTCCCCATAGTCTTTTGCTATAGTTGGGTTATAGCCTTCATGTGAAAGCTATAATTTAGCTTCATATTAGGGCCGAGTACATTGGATACTTTTTCTTCCATTTCTGAGATACTTTGCTAAGAATAATATGTTCCAGGTCCATCCATGTAAACATGAAAGAGGTAAAGTCTCCATCTTTCTTTAAGGCTGCATAATATTCCATGGTATACATGTACCACAATTTGCTAGTCCATTCATGGGTCGATGGGAACTTGGGCTTCTTCCATGAGTTAGCAATTATGAATTGGGCTGCAATAAACATTCTGGTACAGATGTCTTTGTTATAATGTCACTTTTGGTCTTCTGGGTATAAACCTAGTAAAGGAATTATAGGATCAAATGACAGGTCTATTTTTAGGTCTCTATGTATTCTCCAAACATCCTTCCAGAAGGGATGTATTAGTGGGCATTCCCACCACCACCAGCAGTGTAGAAGGGTGCCCTTTCCTCCACATCCACTCCAACATTTCTGGTTTGGTTTTGGGATTTTGTTATGTGGGCTACTCTTACTGGGTAGGTGATATCTCAAAGTAGTTTTGATTTGCATTTCTCTGATGATTAAGGATGATGAGCTTTTTTTCATGTGTTTGTAGATTTTGTATCTGTCTTCTTTAGAGAAGTTTCTCTTTGAGTCCCTTGCCCACCCTGAAATAGGGTCACATGCTCTTTTCTTGCTAATAAATTTGAGTTCTCTGTGGATTATGGTTATTAGACTTTTATCAGAGGTATAACCTGCAAATATTTTCTGTCATTCTGAGGGCTGTCTGCTTACTTTACTCACTATGATCTCGGCTGTGCAGAAGCTTTTTAGTTTGATCAGGTCCCAGTAGTGTATTTTGGATACTGCTTCAATTGCCTGGGGAGTCCTCCTCATAAAATATTCACCCAGGCCGATTTCTTCAAGAGTTTTCCCTGCACTTTCTTCAAGTATTTTTATAGTTTCAT
>CAUYPK010013584.1:0-10611 GCA_963574355.1 Loris lydekkerianus | reverse complement strand
CGTTGGGAATCTTACCCGTCATTGGTGCTATGGAGGGTGGTGAAGAATAATAGTTAGATTCTTGGTTAATGAGCCGGTGATATTGGACCTCGACCTGATTTAACTGCCTCTAACCTTTTCTTTGGGATACAGGGCCCAAAGATGAAGGGTAAATAAGGGTAGCAGGGGAAGAAGGTAGGGTGAAAAACCATGTAGGCCTGTCCACAGGGGATTTTCTAGAATTTCTTTTCTTCTCTTTTCTAGATCTTCTTGGAGTGTTTCACTACTGTGATTTTGAAATGTTTTAAATTTTGTTTTATTACGTATTTGTCTCTGTCCTCACAGTTAAACTCTGAACGTAAAAATTTAATAGCCATCAACAGAATTGTTATACATTAAAAATTATTATAGGGGACACACAGGTTTCCATGGTAGAGAGTAGTTTTTGTATTTGAAAGTATTTTTAATAGTTTAAAAATAACTAAAGGCAAATGATCAATTTTTATTATTATTCATGTAAACCCTAAAACAAATTATTCTATCCCTTTTTGAAGGCCTTCTAGTATATTTCCCCAATTTATAAATTTCCTCATTCTAACATAAATTTACCTTAGATAACTAAGATGTTTTAAGAATATACATTTTGGCAAATTCATTTAGAATTCTCCATATCACCTAAAGTATGTTGAGTTAATGAAGAAATTGAAATTCAATCTCTCTCTCTCCTTCTTTTTCTTTTTCACATTTTTACCAAACCTTAGATTTCCAGGACTTGGATGAACCCTGGGGCATCATCAGGTGGTATATTTCACCTCCATTACAGTCTTTGATAAGGGTGTTGACCTATGCTCCTCTGCTAAGGCTAATTCTCCCTGCCAAAGTCTTCCCAAAGACCTGGACCCTAATACTTCGTTTGTCCCATTCAGACCTGCCTTGGCTTCTTTGTGTAGGAGGTAAAGTGGGAAGATGTTTATCCAGTTTCAAGATGAAAAAGCTGAGATCCAAAGAGGTTCTGGAACCAAAATGTAAATGATGGAATTGACTCCAGAGTCAATGATATTTTACTATGCTACACTGCACACCTACAAACACAATTTCAAGCTGATGGCCAATGATGCGATAAGTGACATCTGTTTTAAATGGTTGGGGTTATTCTGACAATTGTGGGAGGCCTAATTTGCCTTCAGGTCTACCCAGTTTGTAGTAACTGTTACATACGAGTTTGCAATTTGCCATTGCCACAGCCACGTCATGCTCAAAACTGAGCACTTTAAGTGTCTGAATTATGTAAAGACTACCATGTATGCTTAAGAAGAGAAGAATTCCATAATTCCTTAAAATACAAGGAATTCTATATTGTGAGAATTTCCACAGTCCAGCTGGAGTGGCATTTCCATGATGCTCAGTGAGGCCACAGTTACTTCAAGAAATGAAACTATGTATATAACCCTATCCTTCTAAAGCAACATTAGATTTTTGTAGCACTCATTAATCTTGCTGTTGATCTTTGGCCTTTGATACACATACAAGCTTCTTCATCTCTACCTATAAAACTTACCTTGCAAGGACTATGTTTTCATTCTGGACTCCACAACCAACTTAGGGATCCATCTGGATTCTTGCTTTCATAAAGCTAACTACGAAAGTAAAGGAGAGAAACACACTGTCAAGACATACTAAAGCTCAGGGAACAAGACCGATGAGCAGAGCTCAGAGAACAATACCAGAAAGAGTATAAAGAGCTAAAAATAAGGCAGAAAGATGACAAAATAGGAGCTTTCTACCATCACCTCCCATGGAGACATTAATTTTGACAACTATTACAGATGAGTGTGCCTTTGTGGGTGTCTGGAAGTCTAGTGGAGAAGTTCCAGCACACCACTGAGAAAGAAATCTAAGAACAGACACACTGAAGAGGATAAGAAAAGCAATTTTACCTTACCAGGTCACCTTTCCCACAAGGCAGCATAGATTACCACCAAGGAACCCCCTCAGCCCACAATTTCTCTGACAGAGGAAGGTGAGAGCATGGTGAGTTAGTGCCCTGCTCTCTCATCTATGTAGAGATGCCACGAAACTGCCAAGAAACCCATTGCCATCCCAGAATATTGAGGTGATAGGCACAGCTACATGGTTGGGAATCACCCAGAGCACAGGCAAGAGGCCACAGATCCTACTAATCACTGTGTGGACTCCATCAGGAAGCCTACCTATGAGACACTTGAGAAGCCTTGACTCTGAACTCCTCCCAACTGACCCATAAATGCTCTAAACACTCAATGCTTCACTATCCCCCAAGTCTGAATTCTAAAGCACATTTTTGCGGGTGGTAGTGCAAGCACACTGTGCATACAGCTGGCTTGACTCTGCAGGATTGGGAGAAGGCACTCAAACTTGAGCATTTGAGAACATCTCCATAGGAAAAATAAGCAGGAAGCTTTTAGCACCCAGCCTGGATTTGCAGAATTGAGAGAAGGCAAACATTTCAAGAATCTTTACCCTATTGGAAACAAAAGGTGGAGAGCAGCCATATCCATGAAAAAAAATCAACGAGAACCTCAGAATCACTAGCTAGGCTGTTTGGTGAAGGCATTTCTCTCCTGAAGACAGTCAATAAAGACTGGAGGAGATGACTATTTCTTTGAATTTGAGGACAGCAATGTAAGATTTCAAGAAACACCAAAAAATAAAATAAACATGAAACCACCAGGGGAACAGAATAATATTTCAATAAACAGCCCCAAAGAAGTGGATAGCTATGAATTGCCTGACAAAGAATTTAAAATAATAATTTTAAGGTGCCTCAGCAAGCTATGAGAATACAAAGATAGACAACTCAATGAAATCATAAAAACAAACTATTAACAAAATGAGTTCAATTAAGAGAAATTATAAAAGATAACCAAATTCTGAAGCTGAGAATACAAAGAATGAAATGAAAAATGCCATAGAGAGTGTCAACACCAGATGTCCTCAAGCAGAAGGACTCTGAAAAAAATTGGAAGACAGGCTATTTGAAAATATCCATTCAGAGGAGGAAAGGGAATGGAAAAGGAATGAAGAAAACCTGTGAGATTTATGGAAGACCATCAAGACAGCTAAAGTTTGCATTGTAATATACCAGAAAAAAAGAGAGAGAAAGGAACAGAAAGCTTATTTTAAGATATAATGGTTGAATATGATCCAAATCTGGGGAGAGATATGAACATCCAGTGACATGATGCTCAAAAGTGACATGATGCTTAAAAGTCTCTGATCATATTTAACCCAAAGAAGACTTCACCAAGACCATTACAATAAAATTGTCAAAAATCAGAGACAAAGACTTTTAAAAACAGCAAGAGGAAAGAAGTTCCATAAATACAAAGATACCACCATACAGCTATTAGGAGATTTTTCAGCAAAAACTGACAGGGTTCTCCACCAGGAAGCCTAGAAAGAGTGGAATCATATATTCAAAGTGAGGGGAGAGGAGAGAGGAGAGGAGAGGAGAGGAGAGGAGAGGAGAGGAGAGGAGAGGAGAGGAGAGGAGAGGAGAGGAGAGGAGAGGAGAGGGGAGGGGAGGAGAGGAAAGGAGGAAAGAAGGAAGGAAGGGAAGGAAGGAAGGATGGAAGGAAGGAAGGGAAGGAAGGGAAGGAAGGAAGGAAGGAAGGAAGGAAGGAAGGAAGGAAGGAAGGAAGGAAGGAAGGAAGGAAGGAAACTGTCCATTAATATTATAGTAGCAGCACTAGAGTATCTATATCAGCTTTGTTAAACATTAGCAATAGTAACAGCAGGCTTTCAGTCTCCACCTATGGTGGGGTGTTTTAATGAAATGATTATTGTATACTATATTGTAACCCTCTTAGGGACACTGAACAAACAGTGCCTTGTGTACCTTTATTTTGACTGTGACCAATCACATGAAGTCAGGTGTGGAATTTTCCACTTTGGGAGTCATATTGGTACTCAAACATTTCAGAGTTTGAACATTTGGGGGTTCAGATTTTTAGATTAGGAATGCTCAACTGTACTGTAATGGTAGCATGTAAGTTGCTTATGTAACTGTAGTATTAAGGTCAAAAAACAAAAAATATTAAAATGCAAGTATAGCTAGAATTATTTGTTAGTAGATACAGAGTATACGAAGATGTAAATTGTGAGATCAAAAGAGTTTTGTATATTATTGAACTTAAATTATTATTAGCTTAAAATAGATTGTTATAAACTAAGATGTTTTCTGCAGAGTAATTATAAAACAAAAATCTATAGTTGATACACAAAAGATGAACAGAAAGGAATGAAAGGATATCACTACAGAAAAAAATTAAATCACAAAGAAAGAAATCAAGAAAGGGAACAAAAGATTTATAAAACAGCCTGAAAACAATTAACAAAATGACAACATTAAGTTCTTTTTAATTCTTGAACGTAAGTGGATTAAATTCTCTCATATACTTCCATTCTGCAATTTGCTTATTGTTAAGAATTCTTGTACCTAAGAAACTGGCATTTTGGACGTTGAAGACTCAAACTAGAGATTAAAAAGTTGAAAAACTGGTCCACTTCAAGAGCACCATCTGGGGGAAATCTAACTTCTTATGGGCCCTTTGCATGTGTTTTTGGCAAGACTGGTCCACCTGCCAGACATTCAGCAGACTGCCAAAGGCCAGACATTCTCAAATGATAGAAGAGGTAAATGAAAACCAAAGGGCATACAAACCCTGATGTTTTCCTGCATGCTTCTCTTACCATGGACACCTAAACAAAAACAAAAAGAAAAAGTAATTACTGAAAGCTATCACAATTTGCTGAGTCACTGAATAAGGGTTGTTTTGTTTTGTTTTAATAGACCTGTTTATTTCTAGAGTACTGTTGATTTTTAATAGAGATGTTACTATTTGAATTCAAATGGGAATTCTTGTCCACTTTTATAACTAAACCTAAGGGTATCTCAAATAGTAGTTGTATGTCAGACACAAAGACATTGTTGAGGACCACAAAGTTTAAGTTAACTCTGAGTTTTATCAGTGCTTGTAAGTTGAAGAAATCATTGCTGAAGATACTTAAAAAGTTTTAAACTTGGGTTCAAGACCGAGATTTCCTACTGTCCCCTTTACTTAGCTGGGTGATTTGGGCTGGTCACTTACTGTTTCTGATTTCTAATTCCCTCATCTAGGAAATGAGGATAATGATGTATGTCCTTGTACTCTTTGGGTCATTGTTGAGAGACAAAGTGAGATCATGTCTGGGAAAACAGCTCTAAATTACCGACTTCTCTAGAAGACGATGGACAGACACTTTCTCCTCTTTGTCTGGAATTATGCCAAAGGTCTTAAAATACTAAGAAATGAAATCAGCTTTCTTCCTTGTCCTCAGAGACATAGATTTTCTGCAAGTAACTCATAAAATTAATACTCTGCTGCAAATTAAATCTGATTTGAGCAGTATTAGAACTTAGAAGCCCCTTGGAGCCCAAGAGTATTTTCTCTTTCACAATGCTGTGAATAGCATTCACTCTTAGAAAATATTCCATGTCGGGTGGCGCCTGTGGCTCAAAGGAGTAGGGCACTGGCCCCATATGCCAGAGGTTCAAACCCAGACCCGGCCAAAAACTACAAAAAAAAAAAAAAGAAGAAAAAAAAAAAAGAAAGGAAGGAAGAAGGAAAAAAAAGTACTCCATGTCTCACATCTTAAGACTGCAGGGGTTTTTTTATTTATTTAGATGTTGTGTTCCCCATCTTCCTGATTATAAATTATTCTTTTTTGCCAACTCCCAGGATTAGTAGTAACCATCATGCTTACGGCCATTCCTTCACACGTGAAGCTCTGAGACATCTGAGTACCATAATTTCATTAAACAGTTGCAATGGCCTTAGTAATATGACAATGGGTCACATATATACATGGAATTCTGCCCGAAAATCTGAATCATAGAATAACATCAGAACTGACTTCAGAAATCATCTTTTCTAATGCTTTGCAAGACTTTTTAACAGTACATGCCTCTTATGAAACAAAATCTTCAGTAAGGCACCATCTACAGAATAGATTTAATCAAAACTGCTATGGTTGAAGGAGGAGGTGGAGCCCTAATGTGTTGCTCACTCACCTTCTTTTTGTTTTCTGTGAGTTTATTGCTGACTCTAAGGGTTCATAGAACAATTAGCGAACCACCTCTATAGTGTTCAACCTCCCCCTTTCCTCTGCTCTGGCCCCTTCTATAATAACAACAATTTTTTTTTTTCAGTATTTCAACACTTTCAGTGGTGTATATCCCCCCAAGAAAAACCATCTTAATTTTGAAAAGCTTTGAATATTTATCTAGAAAATTCATTCTTATCTGTTGATGGTTTCCTTGTGACTTCTATTTGTTGTGACCAGGACAGAACTAGACTGTGCTCTATTATATGTATTTAAGTCAAAGATCATATTCTTCTAAAAACTTCTTTTTCTATAAATTAAACATCCCTGATTTTTTTTTTAAGTTGCTCATAATGTGAGAATATGTGGGCCTGATCTCTTTGTTCTAATTGCTTTCCTTCGGCCGTGATCCACTTTGTCAATGTCAGCTTTAATTTCTGTGCCCAGAACTATAAACAGTAACTCCTATATTGACTGGAACTCTCAACTCTCTCATTATAAACATTCTACCTCTGCTAATGTGGCCTGTAATTGCATTTCATTTGGGGGAGACTCATGGAGCTTAGCCAACTTAATCCCCAATATCATTCTTGAATATGCTACTGCAGAACCACATCTCCCATATTATGAACTTATAAAATTGTTTTTATGGTTTCAGGTGGTCATTTTCCTTTGCTGTGGCTCATGAAGTTAGCCACATGGTTCTGTTAGAAAGATTTCTAGGTTCTTGTCATTTATAAGATCTGGTTTGTGGGATTTGCTAAATCGATGTCTGTATATTTTTTTCACTTTTTATTTTGTCAATCACATAGACACCATCTTCTTAATAATTTCCCATAGATTTTTATTGTTGTAAATTTTTTTGGCAAAGAATTGTTTATTCTTTTAGATCCAAAGTATGTAATCATGACTGTCAATTTATATCCAGACATAAAAGACCTTTCCTACTATAAAATTTTTGAGGTTTGGCAAAGGCTAACTGGAAGGCTACTAAGTTGATTTGGTTATACTCTGAAGGTCCTATGAGTCTGTAATTTCAAAAATCTACACTATAGCCAGGAGTTTTATCTACTGTTAAATACATGAGTTTTTAAGCATCAGATCAGTCTGAATTTTCATTCTTCCCTAGGAATTTTCTCAATTTTGTGGGTTTCAGCCAGATACTTTGCCTTCCTTGAACATATTTTCATGTGGTTTTATAATATTTATTCAACATTATTTTCCATTAGTTCTCTAATTTTAATTATTGGTAACCGTTTCAGTGTGTAGCTATTATATGGTGCAGAACTGATTTATCCACGTTAACGTCTGAGGAGACCATGACCCATTTTATTTGCTACGTGGTCAGCCCTGGTATTTATGGCAGGTTTTCTGAATATTTCTGATGAAGTCTTTAAGCACATGTAATTCTGAAAACACATTCCCATTCAGTAAGACTTACACAGGATGGTGAGCCCAACATGGCAAAATGTTTCTAAAATATTCCATAAACATTAAGCATATTTATGTCATAGCATTAAGTTTGGTCAATTTGAAACTAACTGTATTGTAGTATAAGAGGCATTTTGTTTGCTTGTGTTTACTTTCCCAGGAATAAATGCATTTTGGTTAACCACAATGGCAAACTTAGTCAAGACAGTTATGTCAACAAACCCTGCTGCTTAACAAAGTCACATTCTTAGTTTCTAGGACAGCAGACTGGATTCTAAGTAATAAGGTGTTTATAAGGCGTTCTGTAAATCTGGGACTATAAACATGTCTACTTTTCTATTAAACCTGCTGCTGTGCGTGAGGTACAATAAGCTCTCTTTTCAGTTTTATGGTGGCCAGTATGTTGGCCTGCCAGTCTTGATTGCTGTTGATTCTACTGTTCTGAAAGCCTCCTGCCAAGCTCTTGACCCATGTCACGCTCCCTGGTGATGTCATAATGCTGCTAAGAATTTGCTCATTCACTGTACCTGCAGGGATGCCTCAAAAGTCACATACCTTTCCTATTAGTCACAAGTGGGTTGGAGAATAACACCTAGAAAAAGCAGGGCCTCACCTCCTGATTTCAAAGGCGTCACATTTTTAGATATTTCATAATGTGCTCATAAATATAAGATGACTGTTACTTTACAGAAATTATTTTTAATATGTTTTTTCTCCAATGTTAACAATGGTAATTTTTTTGTTTTGACAAAAAATAAGATTTTCTTCTATATTCATAAATAAAATTTATTTCAACTCAACATATATATATATAACACTGTGCCGGGTATTTGAGATCATCACTGTCATTACTGATGCCAAATATCTGGAGTAAAAGAAAAGAAACTGGTCATATATGTAGATATTTAAAATTACATAATGTCAAAAATGACTTTGTGATAGCACCCCACTCCAGAGAGAATGGCTCACATCAAGGTCCCAAAGCAACAAATGCTGGTGTGGATGCAGAGAGAAGGGAACATTTATGCAGTGTTGGGGGGATTGCAAACTAGTACAGACTTTACGGAAAGAAGTATGGAGGTCCCTGAAACAACTGAAAGTAGACCTACTGTTTGATTCTGAAATCCCATTACTATCTTCCAATGTCAAAAAAATTTTATCATGATGTTAATTATGATAATCATGATGTTAATTATGATGTTAATTAAATGTTGGTTTTATATAATAAAACCTAAGAAAATGCATTAAAAATACACTCATAAAATTCATAGAATTTAAGTTAATAATATTAAAATTTAATATGACTTGTCTGGTTGTGAAATTACTATTTGCACTATAAATATGAAATCCTTTTTTTTTCTAATTTTTGGGGATTCATTGAGTATATAAAGAACCAGGTTATACTGATTGCATTTGTTAGGTAAAGTCCCTCTTATAATTGTGCTCAGCCCTCAAAAGGTGTGTCACACACCATCACTCAGCCCCCTCTATCCTTTCTTCTCTCTGCTCTTCCCTTACCTCACTCCCTCCCTCATTCCCTCTCTCTGCTCTCCCCTTCCCCTACCCCTCACCATGTACCAGGTCATCAACTGTCCTCATATGAGAATTGAGTATGTAGGATTCTTGCTTCTCCATTCTTGTGATTCTTTACTAAGAATAATGTGTTCCACTTCCATCCAGGTTAATACAAAGGATGTAAAGTCTCCATCTTTTTAATGGCTGAATAGTATTCCATGGTATACATATATCATAGCTTGTTAATCCATTCCGGGGTTGGTGGGCATTTAGGCTGTTTCCACATTTTGGTGATTATAAACTGAGCTGCAACAAACAGTCTAGTACAAGGTTCCTAATGGTAAAAGGATTTTTTTCCTTCTGGGTAGATACCCAGTAATGGGATTGCAGGATCAAATGGGAGGTCTAGCTTAAGTTCTTTGAGGTTTCTCCATACTTCCTTCCAAAAAGGTTGTAGTAGTTTGCAGTCCCACCAGCAGTGTAAAAGTGTTCCTTTCTCTCCACATCCACGCCAGCATCTGCAGTTTTGAGATTTTGTGATGTGGGCCATTCTCCCTGGGGTTAGGCGATATCTCAGGGTGGTTTTGATTTGTATTTCTCTAATAATTAGGGATGATGAGCATTTTTTTCATATCTTTTTAATATCAATAAAAGCACTATGAGGGCAGAGGTCATGTCCAGTTTTTTTCATCATTGTGAGGTCTTACAAAATATTCGATGAGAAATGAGTTAATAATCCTATTAATATAGACAATGATTGGAATTTCCAGCAGGCCAAAGATATACAATCCTTTACACAAAAAACTATAAAACATTACTGGGAGAAGTTAATTGGAGCTAAATAAATGGAAAGATATACCTTATTCATGGATAAAAAGATTGCATATATGAAGATGTTAACATCCCCCACATTAATCCACTTATTCAATGTAATCATACTCAAAATCCCATTTTGCAAATATTGGCAAGTTTACTCCATGTACACAGCTATGATTTAACAATTAAAAAAAAAGAGAGAGAGAAAAAACCCATTTGGGTTTCGGCAAGAGACTTTAAATACTTGCCCCAACAAGAAGGGGATTAGACCTATTAACTGCCAAAAAGGGAGGCATCTGTTTAGTTTTGCAGGAGAAGTGCTACTTTTATGCCAACAGATCTGAGATGGTGCAAAACAAGATCAAAACACTCCAAGAAGATCTAGAAAAGAGAAGAAAAGAAATTTTAGAAAATCCCCTGTGGACGGGCCTACATGGTTTTTTACCCTACCTTCTTCCCTTGCTACCCTTCTTTACCCTTCACCTTTGGGCCCTGTATCCTTAAAAAAGGTTAGAGGCAGTTAAATCAGGTTGAGGTCCAATATCCCCGGCTCATTAACCAAGAATCTAACTATTATTCTTCACCGCCCTCCATAGCACCAATCACGGGTAAGACTCCCAGAGCTGGGACAACCTAAGACAGGATATGGAGAGGCTGCACGGTGGATTACATTCATAGTACCCAAAGACGGGTAAGATCACTCTGCATTCAGTCAACCTAAGACAGGGACCAAACCATTGATGTTTG
>CAUYPK010013583.1:0-21283 GCA_963574355.1 Loris lydekkerianus | reverse complement strand
TTCCCGAGCCTGACTAGAAGCAGATCCATCGAGCTACTTCCGCGTAGCAACGACTCAGCAAGGCCCGGCCTGAAACTGCCTCTACCTAGATACAGCCAATGTGGTACCATGCCACTGGCCCGACCCTGTCACTCACTTCTTCCCCCGCCTTCTTTCCCTGCCCCCTCTCCACAATAAAAAAATAAATAAATAAATAAATAAATAAATAAAAAAAAAAAAAAAAAAACAGGGGCAGGTCATGCTGAGCATGTTTACTCGTGATGTGATGTGCTGTGCTGTCAAGAGTCTCACCTTAATAGGAGGAACTGAATGGAGGGGACAGGACTCTCTGCAATACTTTGCAATAATTCTGTAAAAGTAAACTGTTCTTTAGAAAGTTTATTTTTAAAAAAAAATCAAAGGGACAGGAAAACCAGAGATCAAAGTTGAAAGAACTCAGAACTCTGAAATCCAGTCAATACATTTCCAAAAAATGAAAAATAATGAATTTTAACATCACGCCTGCCATAGTGATTATGCCTAACTTGGTTCTGAACTTGGCTGATTTCATTATATCACATTATATACAAGGTGCAGACACATACCAAGCTATCTGAACATCGGGTGGATGGGGGATAATACCTTAAAAGAATGAGTAGATTGTTTTTTAAAATGCTAAATCGGAATCTAAAAACTCAAACATGCATGTTGGCCAAATCCACACAGAGATGGGCAAAGAGTATCTCAAACATTTTGCTGCTACTTTGTGCCATTCTTATAACTAAATCGAGCAGTTTGAGGAACACCGGGGATTTGTAACTGAGCAGCATCAAAGCCGACCACAGAACGTGAGGGTTGGAGAAGACTTCTGAAATCCAAGGTTCAAAACTCTTATGACCCACACTCATGAGGACATTCGAGGTCATTGGAAGGTGACAAGCCTAGCACCAGTACTTTCAAAAAATAAAAAGAACTATGGGCATAAGTTTAGCGTTTACCATATGCCAGACACTGGTCTAAGCATATCAAATGCCTTGTCCTCCTTCCAAGGAACTGTTATTACCCTACTTCACCTATGAGGAAGGTGAGGCTCAGAGAAGGGAAAGCACTGCCTGGGGATCCCAGGCAATTGATAGCAAAGCCAGGCCCTAACGTGGAGCTGCACAGTCCCCAAACCTGAGCCCCTAAACCCCCCCAAGAGCCTGTGCCTGCTGGGTAACCATTCCAATGTGAGCCCCACTAAGTCACATGGCCCCCTGCATGTGGCTTAAAAGCTGGAATTGTGGTAGCTGAAAGTCATTGGGGGTTTCCTCCTCTCCTGGGGATGGTGGCCTCGCAGAGAGCTCTCTGGTGCTCTGCTCTCTCGTGAAGTGAGTTTTGCAGGTCAGCTCTGGCCCTGGCGCTGGGCAGGCCAGAGGGTGTCCATGCTGCAGGGACAGGAGCCTGTGTGTCTGCACACCTGGGCCTGCCCTCTCAGACATTTATAATCAGGAAATGTGATGCGCTGATGTCCGCATGCCCAATTCTTCCAATCACCCCCCGCCGCTTGAACTCATATGGGCTGCCACTTTTTAGCCTTTTAACCCCAACACTGTTGCCTCCCAGAGTCCTTCTCCAAAGGTATCCCTGGATATTCTAGAAACCCACAACCAATTTCTCAGCCAGCTTGCACCAAACGAGGGCCCCTGAAACTGTTCTTTTTCAACCAAAATGAAAGAATAAGTGGTGTTTTGACCCTAACTTGAGTTTTGCTACCCTTCCTTTATAGATGCTTCCGTTTATACACTATAGGTTTTAAACAAAGATAATTAAACGACTCTTTCAAGGCAGAGACCAACTAGTGTGATAGGAAATTATAGTTAAGCACAAGCTTCTAATTGAAATATGCAACTTACCAAATAGACCAAGCCAATGCTGATATCTGTCAAGTCGATTTCCACCATCAAATAGGAGAACTAAACAGCTGAAGGACCTTGAACAACCCCCAAAGGTGATCTCATCACCTCAACTGCTTTCAAGGACTTTCTTTTGTGTCCTCAATGTGAAGCAGTGGGTGCCTCAAAGCAATGCGACTTCAAAGTCGAAAGCTTCTCCTCTGGGCAAACTGCCAACCCAGAGACCCAGCAAGGAATGTTTGTGAAGGTAGCTCCGCTTGGCAGTCACACGAGTCTGCAGCTAGACCTGCCTGCTTTGTTCTCCTGAGAATGTCAGGCCTTGGACTGACAGTTCCGAGAGCTGATATCCTGGAAGTGGAGGCCCAGCCAGCAACAGCTGTGTGTGCAGGTGAGTGTGACGAGGACAAGCCAAGGCGCCCGTGCTCTGTCCCTTGCCTAAATCCTCCAGCCCAGCCCCGACTCACAACCCAACCTTCCCAACTGACTGCCCTCTGCTGCCTGCTCCTAAAGGTTCACACCTGTTCCTAATAACGTTGGTGAACTTCACCTGAGTACTGTGTGCCAGGGTGGGTGTGGGGGGGTGTGGGTGGGGGGATGAATCCTACACCCACCAATGCTTTTGTGTCTAGGAAGCAGCTCACTGCAAAGAACCACCATCCCCACAGATGGTCTCCCAAATGGCCCCCTGTCCTCCTGTGATAAGGCCAGACACAGACCTCTGATTCCCTTTGTCTCATACGTGATTAGCTGAACTCTTTCTCCCCACTGACCAATCTGGGAAAAATGTCCACTTGGCCAAGCTTTTCCCAGGTGTCTCTCCCAGGGACTCTTAAGTGTTGCTTTGTCCTTGAGCACTGGAAACATGAACAACCTCTTCTTAATGGTGCTTGTAATTTATTTCTCCTGGTTTTGGAGGCTGGGAAATCCTAGACCTCAGTATCAGCAGATTTGATTTCGGTGAGGGCCTGTTTCCTGGTCCCTGCCCAGGGCCTTCTCACTGTGTCATCACACAGCAGAAGGGGTTCGGAAGCTATGTGGGGTCTATTTCATAAGGACATTAATTCCATTTATGAGGGCTTTGCCCCTGACCTCACTGCGTCCCACAGATCTCATCCTGACTAATACTACTCTTTGGGGGTGAAAATTTCAACATATGAATGTTGGGAGCCACAAACATTCAGACCACAGAGTCCTCTTCCCCTTATTGTGAGAATCCCTATGTAAGGTCTCTCCTTCCCTAAGTCCAGATTCATTCTCTGTCTGGCATTCCCACATACACCCTCGGTCATCCCCTTGATTACCTGGAAAACTTACCTGTCATGACTTAGCTCACCTTCTCCTTGGAGCCTTCCCTGACTCACCACTCCCTGCCCCAATTCTGCCCAGTGAAAAGTGTACAGTGTATACCCTGCTTGGGAGCCTGACCAACCAGGGTCCAAACCATTGCGGTTTTTGTAAAGGCCTCACAACCTCAGGTAAGGTCCTTCCTCTCTCAGAATGCCATGAAAGATGCTTTCTTCCCAGGAGGAGTAAATAGCAGCTAAATGCAAAGCCAACAGATGCCTTCAGGCCTCCAGCTAGTGATTCCCAGGTAGCCAGAGTCTGAATTGTAATGATGGTCTTTTGTCTCTTATTTCTTATGCAGTTACCTGTGTTAAGGCTGCATAGCTCATTAAAACATCCATTTTTAAAATTGCTTTTGGTTGGCACCATAGCAGCTCATTGAGGCAGTGGCATTAACTGTCCTTTCATAAATGCACTGTGTATACAAAGTCTTTTCCAGCAGATCTGTGGAGGGGGGACGTTCTGGAAAATGCCCCAAGATGGACAAAGGTGACCCCTCATCTTACACTAAAGCCCAGGGAAGGTGGGAGTCCTGCCAAACTCACATTATAACAACCAGAGTCGCAGATTTGCCTTTAAGGTAAATGTTACTTGCCAGCACATGAGCCTTGTGTTTGCCTGTTTTCTTACAAATGAGACTTTGAGTAGTCTCAGTTCTGGAGGACTGACCTTTCAAAGGGACATTCTCCTATGTCCCTAGGCTCACCAACACTCACTGACTCATCCCTGCCAGAGCCCCAGGGTTTGAACCCCTCCTGGGATCCTGTGACTTAAAGGCAGGTCTCCTGGCTCCTCAGCTAGTGATTTTGCCATGAGATTCAGCATCTCTGGCCAGCTGGGAACATCATGAGCCATTCCTCAGGGATCCCTTCCCCAAGTCTGCACGGCAGGCCAGCGGAGTCCATCAGGTGCTCAAGAGAGTCGTTCAAATGTCCAAGACACAAAAATTTCATGTATTTAACTTTAAAAGCACAATTTTCCTCTCTGACATAGCTTTTGTACTTCTAGAAACATATAAGGAAATGTAGTCCAAAAAATACATATATAATGACTTTCATCAGATTGAATACCAAAAAACTGGAAGCAATTTAAATGACTAGTAATGTGGTATTTTACATAAAATATGTGTATAATGGTGTTCATCACATTGATTAAATACTAAAAATTAGAAACAATTTTAATATCTGGCGATGTGATATTAGTACATAATTTATAGCCAATGAGAAACTAGCCGTTACAAGCAACACATATGCTATGATCAGATACGTGTTTCATAACAGGTTAATAACATATTAAATAATTAGTGGATCCAGTGTGTGTGGCCCCGATACCCCTCCGTAGGGGTCTCTGCTGCTCATTCCACAAGAGCCCGGCTGCTGCCCCAGCCTTTCCAGGCCAGGACCGGGCTTGTGCTTGGGCCCCTCTGCCCCAGCAGTCAGATCCACACGGACAAACCCGTGTGGGCCACACACCTCCCAGCACTTCCAGGCCCAGCTGAAGCACTGAGAGGGATCTGCCTTCCCCAATGGCTGCCCATAAAGGCTGGTAACAAAGCCCGGAAATCTAGGAAAACGATGTTCCCTGGGGGTGAAATTTGCATCAAGAAGAAGCAAGAGGCCAGAAAGAGCCTCAGATAAGAATCTCTCTCCCAAATCTTTCCTGTGTCTTCAGAGACATCACAGCCTGTTGGAGGACAGACAGCCAGCTGTGTTTCCTTGGAAACTTCTTGTAGCTGGATTTTGTCCCTTTCTGCCTCCTTCCCTTTTCCCTTACCATTGCTGCTCTGGAATCACACCTCCCAGTAAAGCCTTAGCAAATAAGCTGTGCATCTGGGTCAAACAAGGAATGTCTGATAGTGCACATGTATGTGCACATGTATGTATGTGTATGTACAAACACAGAATTGTGGTCATGGGGGGGCTTCTTGCTTTCATTTTTATATTTAAATTTTTTTTAACTTTAGAGGGACTTTACCTATCAAATGCAATCAGTGTATCCTAATTCTTTATACCCTCAATGAATCCCAAACAATTAAAAAAAAGAACAAAAGAGAAATTTTTTTATTTTTAATAGTGGATATGATTCCATTTATAGTATTTAAAGTTTACCTTCAGGAGTGCCATCTACTGCAAATTTTAACCAGCCCTGCAGAAGTGGCTGACCAGGAGGTGGAGGGAGCAGTCCCCAAGATCAACCTCACTTCTGACACCAAATGCAAGTTCAGGAGGATTCCAAAAACTACTTTCAGGTTTGATAATTCTTTGGAAGGACTCCAAGAGCTCACTAAAAATTGTTATACTTATGAATATCATTTATTACAGATAAAGGATAGGATTTAAAACTACTTTCCCAGCATCAATGTGTGACAATATGCACAAACTATTGCCAACCAGAGATGCTCCCCTGAGTCCAGAGTTCCTACTGGGGCTCCACCAGGCAGGCGTGATTGGTTGTCCCTGTAACTGAACTTTGTCTCCCAGCAGGCATGACATTCCCAGAAGCTGAGGACAAAGGCCAGACCTATACTGGGGCAAGGCAAAATTCTATCCTATACAACCCTCTGAAATTCCTCAGTGGTCCTCCACTGCCTTCATGCCAAAGCCAAATCTTTGCAGACCTCATTATGATTCAGCTGATGCTTAGGCTGTGTGCCTGCTCCCATCCACTCTGTTGTACATCCATGCTGTCTCTTGCCTCTGAGTCCATATGCAAGCTATCTCCTCTGCCTAGAAACCTGGCCATGCTTTAGTACACGAAGGGTCTGCATCCCAAGCCTGGGGTTCTTAACCCATAAAGCTTCTTCTTCCCTACAGCATATCTCTTAGGTAGCAGCTCTATGAAGCAATTTTTTTATTAGTACTACCCTTTGGGAAAGTAGTACCAGAAAGGAAAGAAAGCAGTGCTGGTGTAGAAGTAAAGCTTCTAAGAAATGATGGTTCTTGGCTTGATGGAAGTTAAATAGGGGAATGTCAGAGGTGGCAGAGCTTCCTCTCTGTGCCATTGTGACTTGACTCTCTTTCTGAAAAAGCAATTAATGAGTTGATTCACCAAGTGGTCCTCCCACTGCAAAAATTATACATACACTGAATTAAAAACCAAACTTTTGTGACATTGGAAAGGACAGTTAACAGTATATCAATATGCAGAGAAAACATGTGACTAACAATGGACTTAAATTACTTATTTAAGGAAGCCCTCTTAGAACCCCAGGTGTGTGTTAGGTATTGTCTCAAGCCCTCTATAAATGACTTTCCAAGGTGTATAGCACACCTGCTGGGTGAAGGGCTCACCTATAACTTGAATATTACCTAACAAACAGGAACAATGTAACCTAATCATTTGTACCCTCATATTAACGTGAAATAAAATTTTTTAAAAATAACTTTCCAGTAACTTATTTACTCCTCTTAACAATCCTATGAGGTTAGTGCTATCAATATCCTCCATTTACATATGAGAAAACTGACACACAGAGAAATTAAGTAACCTGCCCAAGGTCAACAACCTCCAAAGTATAAAGATAAGATGAGCCTGGGAGTTCTGATTCTGCAGTAATGATAATACCCTAGAGTCTTATCAACCAAGTTCTTATTAACACCAAGACACCAGGAAGTGCTGAATGCCCTGTTAGTAACACAGCTCCTGATAAGCTAATAGATACTCAACAAAAAAGATTAAAATTTTTAAATGTCCATTAATTAATTATACTCCCCAATTAAAAAAACATAAAAAAATTACACTGATGGTCTAATATGGAATATTTAATGGACATTTGAAGACATTAATTGGTCAAGGCGAAAGGATACTACAAGTTGGAGAATGTTTTGTGGCTGCCAAGGATAGTAAACGAGTTAGAGACTCAGAGAAGGGGTCCGTGGAAAGAAAATGTCCTGGAGCCCCCTCCTTTCAGCAAATCAGCCCTGGCAGGTGACTTTCTAGGGTGAGTAGAGCTACGATGCAGTGAGATAAATCTCCTGCTGAATTCTTGAGTCTACTATATGGTTGGTTCATCAAGGCCCATGACGCTTAGATCAAGAGAATTGCAGAATTTCAGAGATGTATCTGACCTTAAATGTCACCAAATTTAACTTTCTCATTTTGCAGGTGATTTTCATGAAAAGGAAACCAAGACCTAGAGCATTGACATGACTGGCTTGTGATTATTGCTTCCTTTATGTAGAAATTGCCTCCCTCCCTCCCCTTCTCAGAATATCCTGATCTGACGCGTCCTACAAGGCTCTTCTCAATTCTTGTTGCCAGGTGTGGTCTTCCCTGCCCCAGTACCAATAGAAGTCATTTCATCTCCTTCTAACTCCCATAATACACAGGTTTTTTTCTTTTTTTCATTATTAAATTATAGCTGTGTACATTAGTGCAGTCAAGGGGTACAATGTGCTGTTTTCATATACAATCTGAAATATTTTCATCAAACTGTTTAACATAGCCTTCATGGCATTTTCTTAGTTATTGTATTGAGATATTTGAATTCTGCATTTAGTAAGTTTCACCTGTACCCATTCTAAGATGCACCGTAGTGCTTTTGAATCATTAGTTTGTTTTTTAATATTTCCATGTTTATTGATTTCAAGGAATGTGTCCATAAGTAAGCTTTTTTTTTTTTTTTTTTTTTTTGCAGTTTTTGTTTTGGCCGGGGCTGGGTTTAAACCCTCCACCTCCAGCATATGGGGCTGGCGCCCTACTCCATTGAGCCACAGGTGCAGCAGCTGAGTAGCTGATTAACTTCCCCAGAAGGGTGTAGGGCTTAACTATTGTTTGCTGAGTGAATGACTCTGAGCCCCCTGCTGTCTGGCACTGTCCTGCTTACCTGGTTTTATATCTGCCCACCCAGGGAAAGGGCCTGGGGATGCTTTGTGTGCTTTCACTTACTGTCTGGGAAGCAGGTGGTCGCCAGTGGCTACAATCATAAGCTCTAGAGAAGATCACCTGTGTTCACTTCTTTTCTTCATCACTAACTAGCTGAGTTATTTAGAGATTTACTTCATTTCACTGCCATCCTTGTCTATAAAATGTGGAGAGTGACAGTTCCTACCTCCTGGGGCTTTTATGAGGATTAAATGGGTGATGTTATCATGTAAAGCACCACACACCACATGGCAACTCCATCAGTTCCCTTGGCATCTGGAACCTTTGTCACTGAACTTCAGAATAGAAAATTTCAAATTACCAGGACAAAGAATTCGGAGTAGACTAATGAAACTGTGCCTCAGACGGCAGTCAAATAACCAGGCAGTGGTAGAACGGCTCCTCTGTGCAGGGAGAAATGTATATAACTACTGCAGACTCTTAAAAATTCCATAAAGTTGCTTGAGCAATTAAAACACATTAGGGACCAATTCTATATTTGCTTTCAGAACCAAATAGTGTAATTGTGTCACTGTACTAATATCATCATTTCCATTTAGCCGAAAGAGTTCTCAGGTCATAAACACAATGGTTTTTCATTCTACCACAGCCAATGCTATGAGCATAATAAAGACCTAATGACCCAGCCAGCTTAATCAAAGTAAGGAGTTTTCTTTCCAGAAGCTTCTGTCATGTAGATTGTATAATCAACACTTAAAATTATGGCATAACCCAAACACAAGGCAATATTCTTTCACTTTTATGCAAACTCTTAGCTCTGAAGATGTAAAATACACTGAGCCAAGTATTTTTAAATTCAGGAAAACAAGAGTTTCCTCAGAGTTCCACGAAGGGGATGATGATATTAGGCATTATGAATCTTTCCTGCCCTATAACCACATTTCACAGATGATGAAGAAAGATCTAGCTCTCTGCTGTCAACATCAGTGTCTTTTCTCAAATTTTGAACACTCTCAGGCTCTCGTGGCCTGTGGTATGATGGCAAGGTGCCCAGATTACATCACATTTCTCCATCATTATTATATCACCCACAGCTCGGCAAATAGACTAAATACTCATCCGTCTGCAGCTGCAGGGGTCAGCGAGATATCTAACAGGCTGCCTCTACCCTCTGGCCCCTCCTCTCACATCCGCTGTCATGGAATAGCCACATTTGTGGCTTTAAGAAGGTCTTTGTATCCAAGTTTACGTGTCTGCTTGACATGCGAGCAGCACTTAAGGAAGATAGAAAGAGAAGTCTCTGTCAGAAATAGCCTCTGGGGCAGGACACTTTGTGAAAAGAAATGATACCATTTAAGTCCATTGTTAAGCTGTTCTACGAGGGTCACTGCCTTATTATTCTTGGGAAGGAAAATTTTATTGTGAGAGATTCTTGATGCAGTCTATTCTGAGTTTCATTTGCAGATAATTCTTCTGCGCTTGTAGAAAGTTTCTTTTTTCTTCCTTGAAGGAACAGCAACCCCACTTTTTGTTGAATGACTTTTGAATGACTGTATTACATCATTCTCTCTAAGTGGGAGGGGTACCGCCTATTGCTTTGGTGTTTTAGAGACCTGAACTTCCTGTGAATAAGATAATTATTAGGAGACAATCAAATAGGAAATGAATTGAATATCCTAAGATACATCAGACTCCACTGGTTAAATAAATCATGGCCTTCATACGATGGAATATCATAAAGCTATTTGAAAGAATGGTGCATTTCTTAAACTGATACTGGATGTTCATCAAAACAACATATAAAGTGCAAAAAGCCAGACCATAAATGCTGGATATATTATAGTATACTATAATGTGTGTGTGATGCTTATACAGGCATCAAATTTCACCGGAATAATCCATTAGAAACTGATAAAAGTAGTTATCTCTGGGGACATAACAAAGGATCTAGTACACTGTGGTAAAAGGAAGACTTAGTCCATATATTTTTACTGAGCTATAGTATTCTGTTTAGAAAGAGAAAGAAAAAGATTGATTTACTCTTTAAAAAAAAAAAAAAGGACTGATTCTACAAATAATGTGACAACAATTGGCACCTATATGCAAAAATACATCTTGACCTATATAAAGATTAACTCAGTAGGGCATTGCGGTTCATGTCTATAATCCCAGCATTTTGAAGGGTGAAGCAGGATGATCGTTTGAGGCCAGGAGTTTGAGACCAATGGACAACACAGCAAAGACCTAATCTCTACAAAATATTTAAAAATTACACAAGTATACTGGTGCATGCCTGCACCTCCCAGCTATTTGGGAGGCTGAAACCAGAACTGTTAGAATTCAAGAGTTGGGGGCTGGGGGCTGCGGTAAGTTATGATCGTGCCACTGCATGCCAGCCAGTGTCACAGAATGAGACCCTGTCCTGAAAGAAGAAAAGAGAAAGAGAGAGAAACAGATTAAATCAAAATGGATCATAAATCTAAATCTATGTTTTAAATATAAAACATGGAAACTTTAGAGAAAAACATAAGAAGAAAACCATCAAGACCTGGGGTTAGGTAAAGTTACTAGAAATGACAGTTAAATCATGATCCATTAAAAAATAATTGATAAATTAGATTTTATTAAAATTAAAGGCATGTGCTCATCCAAAGGTATTGTCAAGAGAATATAGGCAAGTTATAGAGTAAAAGAAATATCTGCAAATCACATATCCAAGAAAGGAATTACATCAAGAATAGCCATTAGGGAAAGGCAAATTAACAGCATGATGAAATGCCGCAAGAAACCCACAGAATGACAAAGATTTGAAAAAAATACTGACAGTATCAAATGCTGGCAAGGATGCAGAACAACAGCAACTCTCATACCTTGAGGACAGAAATACGAAATGATACGGCCATTCTGGAAAACATTTTGACAATTTCTTATAATGTTAAACATTGACTTGCCATATGACCAAGCAATTCCATTACAAGACGTTTACCCTACAACACAAACTGGCACTCATACAAAAACCTATACGATACCATTTATAGTAATTGCACTAGTGTACAATTTTACAAAAAAACTGGGGAGGAGAAGAGAAAACAGACAATGGAGAAAATTAAGGAAGTACAAAATTGGATCCTTAAAAACATCAAACATCTTATAAGACTGTTGGGAAAAAAGAGACAGAAACCAATCACTAGGAACAGAAGCCAAAAATGTGATATCACTTTAACTCCTAAAAACATTAAAAGAATAATTTTAACAATTATGAATAACTTACATCAACTACTTGGGAGAAATGAGCAGATTCCTTGAAAAAGACAACTTATTGATATTGAAATGAGATGAAATATAAAATGGAATCAGCCTTTATCTGTTAAACTTGCTATTAAAAAAAAACCACTCATCAAAAAGTAAATGCCAGCCAGCCCAGATGTTTATATTGATGAATTCTATCAAACATTAAGGACAAAATAATACCAGTCTTATACAAACTCTGAAAATAGAGAAATAAAGAATACTTTTCAATTCATTTAATAAGATAAGCATAACTTCGATTACAAAACATAACAAGAATATTTAAGAAAAAATTTGTAGACCAATATCCATCACACACATAAATGCAAATATTTTTAACAAAATATTAGCAGAGTAAAACATATATATTATGTTATACATAATGTGTAACAGTTATGTATACTGTAATATAGTACATTAAATATATTATATATAATATGTAACATAGTTACATATTTTATATAACTATATAAATATATATATCAAATAATTACAGGCAGAAAATATAACTATGTAACATATATTACATATGCTATATGTAAAATAATATCTTTATATATAATATAATATAAAATGTTATATATTACATAGCTATATAACTATATAATCACATATACATAATCATATTAAATTACTTTATATATTCAGATAATACTACATGTAATAGAGTACTATTTGACAACAAAAAAGGGTAAACTACTGACCTGCAACAATGTGGGTGGATCTAGCATACCTTATGCTGAGAGAAAGAAGCTGGAGACCAAACAGCACATAGACAAGTCCATTTTTACAAAGTTCTAGAAGAGGCAAAAATAATACAATGTGAAAAATAAACTAGAAAAAGTATATTAATCTAAAGGCAGGGGTAGGGCTTAACTGGGAAGGGATCTCAGAGAACTTTCGGGGGGTGGATAGCGATGCACTCTACATCATGGTAGGGTTGTGTATATTATTGGTTTATCTTTTTGTCAAAATTAACCAGTTAAGAGTTGTGCACTTTGATGTTTATATATAGTAAATTTTACCTCAAAAAAACAAAAAACTAAACAGTAAAAATAATTGTGAGGAGAGTGGAGATATCAACAACAAAATGTATGGCTTGATGTTTCTAATTGTTGAAGCTGGGTAAGGTCCCGGGGTCACTGTACTATTCTGTTTACTCATGTGCATCTTTGTTTCTTCTGGCTGCTATAACAAAACTGCCATAAACTGGTGGCTTACAAACAACAAATATTTAATTCTCACAGCTCTGGAGGCTGGGAAGTCCAAGATCAAGGTGCCAACAGATTTGATGTCTGGTGAGGGCGAGCTCTTGCAAACTAACACCCCCCAAAGGTCCCACCTCTGAATACCATTACTCGGGGATTAGGATTTCAACATACAAATTGTGAACAGACAAAACATTCAAACCATAGCAATAGATAGTAGAAGTTTTGCATATCAAAAGCTAAAAAATAAGTTTATTTCAAGATACATGGTCTTAAGTGGATAATTTCTAAATATTACACTCACACACACACACCTCCCACTGGCTCTGATGGCAGAACCACAGGGGCTTAATGTCCAGGAAACAGTGGCACTCGCTTGCTCCCTTACATGTTCCCTTATGTCTCCTTGTATCTTCCCACTCTCTGGGCACATCGGAACTTGCCAAATCCAAAGGATTAATTACAGTACACGATTACCCCAGACTTTCCTCTCCCCATTCTCCACATGGTTGAATCCTGCCAAACCCAACTCAATTTCTCTTCTCCCTGAGGACTTGTCTAACCACTCATCTTATGCCCCCACAAGAAGATGTTGCACATAACCTTCTATAACACTCACCTGGTATTTAGCATTTATTGTCCAGTAAAGTTTCTTTTATTAATTTCATAGTTTAAAAAATGGACACTAACTTTTAAAATTGTCAGAATCTCAGATGAATGTCCTGAAGCATTTCCCCTATGTTTTCTTCTAGTAGTTTTATAGTTTCAAGTCTTACATTTAAGTCTTTAATCCAGGGATATCCAACTTGTACCCCAGAGGCTCATGCAGATTATTCAAGGACTGTTTTGCTTATGATAGTGTTGGAGATCCAAAAAATTATGCATGAACCTCTCCTTTTGCTCATCAGCTTCATTAGTGTTTGTGTATTTATTATGTGGCCCAAGATAACTCTTAGTCTTTGATGTATGGTAGAAGAGAAAAAAGGTTGGACCCTCCTGTATCCATTTCCAATTGATTTTTGTATGCGGTGAGAGATAGGGCTCTATTCATTCTCCTGCATATGGACATCCAGATTTCTCAACACCATTTATCAAAGAGACTGTCCTTTCCCCAATATATGCTCTGGATAAAACCTCAAAAGCACAGGCAACAAAAGCAAGAATATATCAATAGGACTATATTAAACTAAAAAATCTTCTGCCCTGCAAAGTAAACAATCAAGAGCATGAACAGACAACCTGCAGAATGGAAGAAAATATTTGCAAACTATTTACCCAACAAAGGATGAATATCCACAGTACACAAGAAACTCAGCTCATCAGCCAAAAAACAAACAGTCCAATTTTTAAATGGGCAAATTATCTTAATGGATATTTCTCAACACATACAAATGGCCAATAAGTATATGAAAAAAAGATGAACATCATTAATCATCAGGAAAATGCAAATCAAAACCACAATTAGATATCACCTCACTTCAGTTAGAATGGTTATTATCAAAAACAAAAAAATAATAAATACCAATGAGTAGGTAAAGAAAGGAAATGTAAATTAGTATGACCATTATGAAAAACAATATAGAGCAGCAGTTCTCAACCTGTGTGTCATGACCAACAGGAATTGTATTAAAGGCTCGCAGCATTAGGAAGGTTGAGAACCACTGATATAGAGGCTACTCAAAAAATTACCAAACAAAAGCATACAGTGGGGAAAAGAATCCCTATTCAATAAATGGTGCTGGGAGAACTGGATAACCACACGTAAAAGACTGAAAGTGGACCCTCACCTTTTACCACTTATAAAAATTGACTCAAGATGGATAAAAGATTTAAATCTAAGGCATTATAAAAATTATAAAAATTCTAGAAGAAAGTATGGGAAATTATAAAAATCCTGGAAGGAAATATGTTACAAATCTGACAAAGATTTGATAACTAGAATCTACAGAGAACTCAAATTGATCAACAAAAAAAGAGCCAACCCTCCATCTATCACTGGGTAAGAGATATGAACAGAACCTTCTCTGAGGAAGACGGATGAATGGTTAACAAACATGAAAAAATGCTCATTGTCCCTAATCATCAAAGAAATGCAAATAAAAACCACCCTGAGATATCACCTGACCCCAGTAAGATTAGTCCACATCACAAAGCCCCAAAGTTACAGATGCTGGCTAACCCAACCCCACCAAACTACAATAAAAAAAAATAGCTGGGCGTTGTGGGGGACAACTGTAGTCCCAGCTACTTGGGAGGCTGAGGTAAGAGAATTGTGTAAGCTCAAGAGCTTGAGGTTGCTGTGAGCTGTGATGCCATGAAACTCTACTGAGGTAACAAAATAAGACTCTGTCTCAAAAAAAAAAAAAAAGTTTTTGTTCTTTATGAATTACCCAGTCTGTAGCATTCTGTTACAGCAGCAGGGACTAACCAAGCCAACATGGCGCTGTGTCACTGAAACTTGTGTACCCCACGACCAGGAAAAGGCACAGATGCCCTGCACCTTTACTCAGCGACTTAAGACTGCCTAAAATTAGCAACAAAGGGACTATGGAATTAAAAACAGTTGTATAAAACTATGTTCCTTATCCCTTCCAAAGCTGACCCAAACAACATTAAGAATATTTTTAAAAAGGTAAAAACAAAAGAAGGAAAATACCATCTCAAAAGACAAACAAACTAACAAAACATGGAAAGATCCACAACTCCAAACTGCAAAATGATACAAACCTGGAAAATACCATATCACATGGCCCAGTGGAGGAGATGGATGAGAGATAATGAACGTCTTCAGACTTAGCTACTTACAAACGTCCATGAAAGTTGGCATCCCTATCCTAAGACACTACTCTAGTCATCAACCTTTGATTGGATTTTTTGAATAGGGTGCATCATGACAGAAGCAAATTGATCAATAGTCAGGAGAGGTCAATATCGAGGAGAACCATGGTGGGCTGCCACTTTCATTATTGAGGACATGGCATCTGAACTGAGGGAGAGTGCCAGGAAACCAGAGGAAGGGAGACAGTCATCATTAGGTTATAAAACAGACAGCTAAGAATCAAGACGTCATAAAAGCACCACTGACTTTCTGGTTGCCAAAACAGAGATGACTTCTTCATCTTAAATATATCACAGGCAACCTGATTTTCTGATAAAAGAGATCAAAGAAGAAAGATAAAGATCCTAAATGATATTATAAGTCACAAGAAGATAATCGAGTTGAAAGATCTAAGAAAAACATGAAGGACAAAAGTTTTTTAAAATGATGAATTAAAAATCACATTAGAAACAACTAAAATTAGTATTCAGAAACATAGCACGAGCAAAAAATAAAAATAGTAAAAACCAAAGCTGTAAACAGATTAGACTGTTGCCTTCTAGGGATACAGAGAAGTTTGTGTCAGACCTTTATGTTTATTATAGTCGTTATAAACTCTGGACAAAATCTGTCTTATAATATTTGAAGGTACAGGGCAACAACCAAAATCAGTTAGAAGCTGAAGGTAATTCAATGCTTGAGAGAAAGGAATCACACTGGTATAAACCACATACACGTTGCTCAAGAGCAGTCCATTCCCCACGGTGAGAGTCAGGTAGATCTCGAGCAGAAAGTCACAAGACTGTTGATAAGAGTTAGAAGAGAAACATGAGCATCACTAAGAATTAAGGCAGAAATCCAACAAAAGGGGGAGTTACTGAAAGAAAACCCCAGTATCTATGATTACTCTCCCCTCCAAGTAGTTGGCTGTTGCTGCACGATCTTAGAAAGAAGTAAGACTCCAAGGAGCAGAGCAGGAACAAGAAGAAGGTTAAAGGCTGAGCAGAGATACCAGCAGGTGCCTCTGTCCAAGGAAAGAGGAGTTTGGAATTTGAGTCTTACCAAGTTAGAAAGACTTGGTAATTACCTCAGAGTTTCTATTAAAATCCCAGAAAGACCATACCATGAGAATAAATTCCATGTCCCCAGACTATGAGGTTTGCCCTAAGACTGAGGGCAAAACTAAATGAATCACTATAATAAAGCATAAAATCCAGCCTGAGCAATTTAAAAATGAGCTATCAGTAATAAGACAGCTTGCTATAATAAAAGCCAACCCTCTTTGGAGAAAGAAAGCAGAATCAGGACTATCTTAAACAGCGGTTCTTAACCTGTGGGTCACAACCCACAGGAACTGTATTAAAGGGCCGTGGCATTAGGAAGGTTGAGAACCACTGATCTAAAACATAAACCACAATGTCCAATATTAATAAAAATTCAGTACACATGTGAATAAGTGCATTTCATAGTTAACAAAAAAAAAAAAATGAATAGACAGACCCACAAAATCTCAGTTGCTGAGATTAGCAGAAAAGGACTTCAAAATAGCTGTGATAAATATGTTAAAGAACATATAAAAGGATTTTCTCAACTGTGGCACTATTGACACTTGGCTGGAAAAGTTTTTATTGTGAAAGGAACTGTTCTGTGCCTTATAAAATGTTTACCAGTGTCCTTAGTTTCTACCCACTAAGTAGCATTCCCTTAGTTATAACAAACAAAAATGTCTGCAGACATTGCCAAATATTCCATATAGAAAGAAATCGCCCTGAATAAGTACCACTGGCATATAGAGAAAAAATGTACACGTGGATAAAAAATAGGGAATTTCAGCAACGATAAGGAAGCTATAAAGAAAAAACTTACATTCTAGAGCTAAAAATACAATGTTTCACTTTTTTTTTTTTTAAATTGAGATACAATCTCACTTTATTGCCCTCAGTAGAGTGCCGTAGCATCACAGCTCACAGCAACCTCCAACTCTTGGGCTCAAGTGATTCTCCTGCCTCAGCCTCCCCAGCAGCTGGGACTACAGGTGCCCGCCACAACTCCTGGCTATTTTTGTTATTTGTTTAACAGGCCCAGGACAGGTTTGAACCTACCAGCCCCAGAGCACGTGGCCAACACCTTAAACACTGAGCTACGGGTGCCTAGCCAATGCTTAATACTTTTAAATGAGATAATACTGAGAAAAAATAGATGAAATTAATGGATTGGCCTCAGGACAAAAGAATTATCAGTAAATTAAAATTAGGCTAATAAAATTATCTAGCCTAAAGCATGAAGAGAGAACAAAATTATAAAACCTGACCAAAACTTCCATAGCCTGTGGCTCAGTGCAGTGCTGTCTAAGATACCTATACTTGAAGTCCCTGAGAAGCAGAGAAAGGGGGTAGGGGTGGGGGAATATTTTGTGAAATAGTAACTGAAATTTCTCCAGATTTTGATATTTTAAAAGCCCCAGCAATTTGCCAATCCTGGAAGTTCGGTAAACTCCAAACAGAAGGAATACTAAGTATAGAAAACTACACTTAGGCAAAATGATAGTCAAACTGCTAAAAACCATAAGCAAATAAAAAGCAATCTTAAAAGAAGCAAAAAAAAAAAATATTATACACAGGGAAATAATGATGAGAACAACAGCTGAGTTACCAGGAATAACAGAGACCAAAATACATTTGAATAACATCTTTAAAGTTCTATGGGGGGAGGAACCTCTCAAACTAGACTTTTGTGTCCAACAGAAATACCCTTATGAAAGGAAAGTGAAATAAAGCCCTTTTCAGATGAATGAAAAATGAGAAAATTTATCAATTACATACTTAAAATATAAGAAATACTAAAGGAATTTTTTCCAGACTGACTAGAAATAAAACTAGACAGAAATTCAGATCTACGGAAAGAAATACAGACTACTGGTAGCAAATGTTAATTATGTGGGTGAGTGGAAGATATTTTTCCCCCATTATATACACATTTGAAGACAAAAAATACTTTTATTTTTTTTAAATTGTTTAAAAGTTAATTTACTGTTTACAATAAACATGAAAACATTGTACTGTAAGATTTATGACTTAGGTAGAAATAAAAATATGTGACCAAATATTCACAATGGATAAGGGGAGATAAATAGAATTATACAGTTTTAATTTTTTTACATTATATCTGAAACTGTGTAATAAATTAAGATTGATGTGATATTTCCTAGAACAATTATGAAAAACACAGGAGACATGATAGCTGACTGAAACCAGCTTTCCACAGAGGCTCCCGTCCAGAAGGAGAGTTAAAGGACAAAAATTTAGTAAGTAACCTGGTGGATTTGAGCTGCACCAAGAGAGAAGGTTGAAGAACGCACATCAACCGCTCTGAGGTGAGCTGCGACCACAAGGATACAAACAAAAGATACAAAATCCATCACCAAGCAGATGGGAGTCCTCTCCCCCATGAGAACAGCTCGGAATGCCCCACAAACAAACAGGCAGAGTTCAAAGGTCCTCCCACTACACTCCATGGGAGAGACCCTCTAAAAACTGGACTCACCTCCCCTACTAGGGTGCCACAGCATTCTCCTGCCAGGCATAAAACTGTATAAAACTGTATATATTCTCTACCTGCAACTCTCAGCTCCCACACTCCCCTCCACTCTCATTTTAAGGTCTAGAGGCATGTCCCCCAGGAGTTTAGATTCTTGGGTGATTTCTCAAGGGGTGTGGACAGTGCATAAACTGCAGCTGGTCAGCACTGACTCTGGGGCATGGGAGTGAGGAGAGGACGGTTGGCTGAGAGGGAACCACACCAGAGCAGCAGCAGTTCCCTGAGGCACGTCTTTTAGCAGCAATATGGCCAGCCATAAAACTGTATAAAACTGTATATATTTTCCACCTGCAACCCTGAACTCCCAGAACTCCCCAGCACTCCCCTCCACTCTCACTCTGAGATCTGGAGGCCAGTCCCCCAGGAGTCCAGACTTTTGGGTGATTTCTCGAAGAATGTGGACAGCGCCTAAGCTGCACCTGGTCAGCGCTGACTCTGGGGCACGGGAGCGAGGAGAGGACAGTCAGCTGAGAGGGAACCACACCAGAGCAGCAGTTACCAGTGGCACAGTCCAGCAGCCATCTTTTAGTAGCAATACGGCTCACACCCGGATATTCTGAAGCCACAACCCCTGTCTCCCTGGGCAACCAGAGGAGGCCAGCAACCACACCTGAGTAAAGGATTTGCCTGAAGCGGTACCAACTCACAGACCTGGGAAGCTCCCAGGGTGGGGCTGAACCAGAGGACCGTTTTGCTGAGCCTAAGATGCACCAGGCACTCAGGGGATCATCAGCCTATAGACAAAGAAAGGCAGAAGGATAGAACTGACAGGTAACTGAATACAAACCTGCAAGAGCAAAAACAGGGCTTTGGAATTCAAAAAAGCTTCTCTTCTGCATGTGGAATTTAGCAGTTCTGTTCTGTTCTATCTGTAACATCAATCAGGGGCAGAGCTGGACCTAAGTGAACACCCCCTAACCTTCATCAAGCGCCCAAAGTTGTCAGGCCTCACCTCCTCCTGCTAGATAGAGGCAGAGTGCAGCAGCCTGACAGATTTCCTTGTGATTCAGGCAGGTGCAAATGCCTGGAGTACCTGTCCACTACAGGCAACTGGGTCAGCTAACTGCAGGGCTATCAGTGGCTGGGTGTGATAGTGGTGCAAGGGGAGAAAGGAGGCATCAACCTTCCCAGACTGATCTTTTGGCTGGGTGGCTCCTCCTGACTTCACGCAGCACTGGAGCATGCCATATCAGAGTAGTCACCAGACCTCTGTGATCCAGTTCCCAGAAACCTCTTAAACTCTCCTACCTGAGACAGGTGGTGACTAAGACAATTGATTTGGACCTTTTGAACTGAGCCAACCACATGAGGATTATTCAGGGGGTGCCCTGGTTGTGTGGTTGTAGGAAGGTTTGATTTTCCTTTTCCAATTGTTGCCAGTGGTGGGTGGGGTGACCTAATTGCTGATATTTCTCCACAGGTGAGACTTCAACCAAGAGTAACTGTTTCACTAGGGTCGAACAAAAACCAGCTGAAAACTAGACAGAACCACTTAGCCTCACCACACCAAACAGGGCCCCAGTTTCTCAGGCCACAGCACTGTACAGGTCTTCGACAAAGCTCCAGTGGAAAAGTCAAAGGGATTAAAACAATCATGGGGCAAAATCAGTGACAAAACTCTGGTAACATGAATAACCAGAATAGATCAACCCCTCTCCCCCAAGGAAAGATATGGCAGAGGCAATTGAAGATCCCATTCATAAACAACTGGCTGAGATGTCAGAAATTGAATTCAGAATTTGGATTGCAAACAAGATTAATAACGTGAAGGAAAATTTGGAATTAAAACTTTAAGCAGCAATTCAAAAGTCAAAATTAGGAATTCGAGGAGAAATTCAAAAGTTATCTCAAGAATTTAATGAATTTAAAGACAAAACCACCAAAGACATAGACACACTGAAGCAAGAATTTGCAGCCCTCAAAGATCTGAAAAAGACAGTAGAATCCCTCAGTTATCAGAGTGGAGCAAGCATAAGAAACTATTTCTGACATTGAAGACAAAGCCTTTGAACGCTCCCAAACTCTCAAAGAGGAAGAGAAATGGAGAGAAAAAATGGATTATCCTCTCAGAGAGCTCTGGGATAATTCAAAGAAGGCCAATATCAAACTTATTAGAGTCCCTGAAACTGAAGAAGTGGCCTAACTAGGCACAGAGGACCTTCTCTATGAAATTATGAAAGAGAATTTTTCAGACATGCATAGAGATTATGAAATTCAGATAGCAGACAGTTTCAGAACCCCAGCACGACTCGACCCCAATAAGAAATCCCCCAGGTGTATCATAATTAACTTCACTAAAGTTAATACGAAGGAGAAACTTCTCAAAGCAG
>CAUYPK010013577.1:0-29562 GCA_963574355.1 Loris lydekkerianus | reverse complement strand
TGTGGAAGTTGGATTTTGATCAAAAATTTCTGAGTGAGTTTACTTTGGTGGTAAAGCATTGTGGTAGTCATTATGGAGGATGGGTCTAAGAATATCCTGGAAAGCTGGTTTAGTTATGGCAAATTTCTTCAGCATGTGAATGTCAGTGAAGTATTTAATTTCTCCATTATAAATGAAACTCAGTTTAGCTGGGTACAAGATCCTAGGATGAAAGTTATTTTGCTTTAGAAGATTAAAAGTCGCTGACCACCCTTTTCTGGCTTGAAAAGTTTCAGCAGAGAGATCTGCAGTTATTCTAATATTCTTGCCTTTTCTATTTCTATTCTAATTGTAACTGCTACTTACTATTATTTGTAACAAATCCATCATGCCTCTTTTGATAGATATTTATGTTGTTTCTAATTTCTTGTTACAAATAAAGCATCTTTTGAACATCTGTATGCTCCTATAGAATAGATAACAAATGGTAGAATTGCTGGGTTGAATCATGTACCATATCAGTTTTTAAAAATATTACTAAATAATGTTTGAAAATCAATGTAATAGTGAAAATTCATTCAGTGATGTGAGAAATCTTTCCTGTAGTCTCCTAAATATTATGTAATATTAATCTTTTTAAAAATCTGCTCAATGTGGTAAAATTAGCTTACTGTGTTGATACTTTTTTTTGTGATTGGTCTGATGTTGTGTTCCTCTCCACGTGCCCATTCAGAGAAATTATAATCCTTCTGTAAACTGCCTTAATAAATCCTTTTTTCTTGATGTTTCTATTTATCTATTTTGTAATCATTTTTTTCTGTTTTATATTTTCTGAATATTTTTGCCTATTTTATCTTCTGTATTTTCACTGGTTCATATTGTTTTATGTTTTAAAAACATGGGGTTTTAAAAATTCAAATGCTTGTTATATAGGTCTTTTTTTCAATAGTTTATAGCTTTCGGGTCTTGCTTAGAAAATGTTCTGCATGCCAATTTATTTCCTAAATTTTATATCTTTTTTCTCCTTTATCTTTATTTTTGGATAATTTTCGAGTTTCTTCCCAAATGAATATACAGTTATTCCAATCCCATTCTTTATGTGTGCTGCTGGGGATATATTGTCAATGTCAGGGGAATGAACTAATCTGGACTTGTTATTTTAAGTGCAATTAATTATTAAATTACTTTAAAGATTGCCTTAAAGCTTTTCTTCATCTCTTTTATTTTTTATTAGGACTATGGGGTTTCTTTTTCTCGACTGTTATATTTCAATTTTATATCTGTGGTGTTTAGGCCAAATTTTCTGATGCTCTTGTTAGTCTGGACTAATCTGCATTCTATCTAGGTAATTCTCATTTCTGATCACTGATGGTCTACTTTTCAATTTCCCTTTGATTAATTTATTTTGTTAAAAATACTTTGTCCATAATTGGTATGAGTATAGATTGTAAAGTTAAATTATTTGCTTAGCTTTATATTTAGTCCTTTGCTTAATTAAGCAAGAATGTAAACTCCTTGAAAACAGCATTTACATTTGCAGATAAATATCTTGCCTACTACCAGATGATTATTTGTCAAATACAGGTTTTTTTGTAGGTAAGTAAATGGAAATCCTAACAAAAAAATGAAGATCAGGTTTTTAGGTAACTCTTAACCCATCATCCTGCATCACCTCTTTAAATAGCAAAATTTTTCTGATAATGTGATGCCTAATTTTCTTTTTGTAAAATGAAAACTCTTACTGCTATTTTTTATTTTTTCAGTTAAATATGATATAAAATGAAGTTATTGAAAATAGAAACACTTAAATCTTTTTTCATCTAATGAAATGTCTTTATGTATAAACTGTGGATATTTAAAAGCATCACAAGGGATTCATATATATTCAAAGAAGTACTCAGCTGTTTTTTTGGGTTGATTATAATGTTGAAGTAAAAGGAGAGAAATCAGGCTTTTAAAATATTTCAATTTTGTTCTTTATATTCTTATTTGCATTAATGCATTATAAACATTCAGAGTTTGGCTTCACTTAAGATGCACAAAGTCTCAAAAGAATATTGCAACACATAACAATAAGATCAATTTCATTAGTTTACAAGATTATAACTTTTCTTGAGTCCAAAGGAAACTAAGATCCTAAGACAACAAAATGAAAGAAAATGCAAAAGATGACAGGCCTCTTCCAGAAAAACAAACAAACAAAAAAACAAAAAGAGAACATATGAAGTATTGTTTCTTTGGCAGACTGCAGGAGAAAGAGGCAACTACCATAAAAAGGACATTTCTTAAAAAGCTAAAATGGTAAAAAAAAAAAAAAAAAAAAAAAGGTTTAAAACCTAATGTGGTTTCATGTAAGAGTTTAGAATTTCTGAGAACACCTGACACAAAAGATTCCTTTCAAAGAATTCACAAGAGAGGAAGGAAGGCAGAACAGGAACCCTGAGAGTAACCCCTGAGTTTCTTCCAAACATGAAAACCCACCCAATCACCAGACTCTTATTTCACACAAAGAAAAACCCTTAAATCACTGAGGAGGGAAAGAAGACCTTCCAACTCCCAGAAACAGATAATGATCCTGTGAAAGAAGTGTAAAAAAGTCATCTGCCACTAGAAAAGAAGCAGGAAACCCTCTCTCACCCAACAGCTGTAAAGGTGAGCTGTCATTGAAAGAGGGGTAGAAGCCAACTCTTAAGTGTGGCAGGGAGGGATAAGAAAACTCTCTGATCCTACCATAAGCTTATTACTTATAACAAGCAACAATAGTCCATTCCTTGGAAAAGGGTAGAAATTCTGTTGTCGCTGATCTCAAAGATACACCAAGGCTGGGGAAGAAGAGCAGCATTGGGCAGGAGGAGAAAAAGGTGCTTGGACCAAGAAATCTTCATTGATACATAAAGCAGAGGTTTGCTATACTGGGGGTGGGGAAGAAGATTATCTCCTGCCCAAGACTTCACCCAGATATAAGGCTGTGTTTTGCTGCCATGGCAGGAGAAAGACCTTCAAAGATCAGACGACGATCTAATACCATGCCTGGAACAAGAGAATGGAGAACTGCTTTTGAAACCACCATGAAATCTCCCACTTAATAACAGAACGCAGAAGTCCACCATTGAGCGAACAACAAGCACGCAGAGAGCGATCCTCCTTGCTGAGGCAGCGACACAGGGAATATTGAATGCTGAGGGATGAATAGGCATTTTCCAGGACCCACACTAAGTACAAGGTGGCATCAATTCTCCAATGGAAGGATCTGAATACTTTGCTTCACTAAGTATAATAAAAACAAGATCCAAATCCAGTCCAATTACTTGATTTACCAACCCTCTATGCTAAAAAGCTAATAATCAATATGCTTTTTCCCCCTAGGCATCCAATTTTACTTATTTGAATCTCTAAGGGAGAAAAGTGAGGATGGAGAGATACTTTTCACCCTAACTCTAGTTAAGGGAGCTCTCCTGGTGCTACTAACAGAGCTTTGAACTGAGTTTTCTACAGTTAACTTGTCTATGTGCACACCTCAGAATGTCTCACATCTGGCTCATGCCTGAGAAATACAAAGCAAATTCTAGTTGCAAGAGAATGTTGGCTGATTTGCACTGTATCTGCACTCACAGAGTTTATTGGCCAAAAGATTCCCCAAACAGCTTTGTGGACCAAATGTGGATCATGCTGAATAGAATTCTGGCATAGTCTTAAAATATTAAATCCAAAAATCCATAAATGAATAATTCACAAGTGTTAAATTGTCTGCCTTTCTGAGCAGTGTGATAAAATCTCATGATGTTGTACTCAGTCTCACCCAGGTTGTCCAGTGTATCCTTGATATATATGCTGCCTGACTGGTAGCTACCTAGAATTCATCAAGGTTACCAGAGTGACAGAACACAAGTGGAAAAATGAGTACAATGCAATAAGACATTTTAAGAAAGATATTATGACATATTGTTATAATGGTTCCATTTTATTATTCATTATTATTGTTACTCTTTTACTGCACCTAAACTATTAATTAAACTCTATCATAGATACATATGCATAGTAAAAATAGTATATGTAGGGTTCAGTACTATTTGCAGACTCAGGCATCCATTGGGGGTTTTAGAATTTGTCTCCCTTGAATAAGTTGATATTCACCTAAGATCTAATAACAAAGAGTAAAAGCTTGTTCTTTATTTATTTGTTTTTATGACTAATTTTCTTTCTTTCTTTCTCTTTCTTTCTTTCTTTCTTTCTTTCTTTCTTTCTTTCTTTCTTTCTTTTTCTTTCTTTCTTTCATTGTTTGAGGTACCAAGGTACCATTGAGGGTACCAAGAATTAGGCTACACTAATTGCAGTTGTTAGATAAAGTTTCTCTTGTAATTGTGTCCTGCCTCTAAGAGGTGTGCCATACATTGTGACCCTATGCCCCTCCCTTCCTCCCCTCTCCCCAAACCCTCATTCTCCTACCCCACTTCTTGTATTAGATCATCTGCTGTCTTCCTATTAGAATTGAGTACATTGGATTCTTGTTTCTACATTCTTGTGATGCTTTATTTTTACTAAGAAGAATGCATTCCACCTCCATCGAGTTTAATACAAAAGATGTAATATCTCCATCTTCTAATGGCTGAATGGTAGGTATTCCATGGTATACATATACCACAGCTTGTTAATCCATTCCTGGGTTACTGGGCACTTAGGTTGTTTCCACATTTCAGCAATTGTAAATTGAGCTGCAACAAATGGTCTATTGCAAATGTCCTTACGATAAAAGGATATTTTTTTCTGGGTAAATGCCTAGTAATGGGATTGCAGGATAAAATGAGATGTCTAATTTGTGTTCTTTGAGGACTCTCCATACTTCCTTCCAAAAAAGTTGTTTTAGTTTGCAGTCTACCACCAGTATAAAAGTGTTTCCTTCTCTCCAATCTATGCCAGCATGTAGAGCTTTGAGACTCTGTGACATGGGCTATCACAAAGTCTCAAAGCTCTCTGGGTTGGGTGATATGTCAGAGTGGTTTTGATTTTCATTTCTCTGATGATAAGGGACAATGAGCATTTTTCAATGTTTATAGCTACTCATAGGTCTTCGTCAGAGAAAGTTCTATTCATATCTCTTGACCAGAGGTACATGGGATTATTTCCTCTTTTTCTGTTGATTAATTTGAGTTCTTTGTAGATTCTAGTTCTCAACCCTTTGGCAGATTGATATCCTGAAAATATCTTGTCCCATTCTGAAGGTTGCCTTTTTGCTTTACTTGTTATGTCCTTAGCTGTGCTGAAGATTTTCAGCTTGAGTCTCATTTGTTAATTTGTTAATATTTGTTGTTATTGAAGTGGCCACTGAAGTCTTTGTCATAAAATCTTTCCCCAGTCCAACATCATCAAGATTTTTCCATACACTTTCTCCTAAGATTTTTATTTTATATATATATATATATTTTAATTTATTTATATGTTTAAAAATAACAACTTTTATTTTATATATATACAAATATATATATATATATTTTATTTATTTATATGTTTAAAAATAACAACTGATACCACAGAGATACAAGAGATTATTTCTACTACTGCCTTTCATGTCTTACATTTAAACCTCTTGGTGGTGCCCGTAGCTCAGTGGGTAGGGTGCTGGGCACATACACCAAGACTGGTGGGTTTGAACCCAGCCCGGGCCTGCTAAACAACAATGACAACTGCAACAACAACGACAACAAAAATAGCTGAGCATTGTGGTGGGCACCTGTAGTCCCAGCTATTTGGGAGGCCGAGGTAAGAGAATTGTTTAAGCCCAAGAGTTTGAGTTTTTGTGAGCTGTGATGCCATGATACTCTATCGAGGACAACATAGTGAGATTCTATTTAAAAAAATAAATAAATAAATAAAAATAAAAAGCAAACAAACAAAAAAACAAAGAACAAGATTTAAGTCTCTTATCCACCTCAAGTAAATTTTTTTAAGAGGTGAAAGGCGTGGGTCCAGTTTCAGACTCTTATATGTGATTATCCAGGTCTCCCAGCACCATTTGTTGAATATGATTCTTTTCCCCACTGTATACTTTTGTTTAGTTTATCAAAGATCAGATGGCAAGTAGAGACTGGTCCATGTCTTGGTTCTCTATTCTGTTCCATATGTCTATGTCTCTATTTTTGTGCCAATACCATGATATTTGATTACTGTAGAACTGTAAAATAGCTGGAAGTCTGGTAGGGTGGTGCTTCTGACTTTGTTTTTATTACTAAGAATAGCTTTAGTTGTATGGGTGTTTTCCTGGTTCCATACAAAATGAAGTACTATTTTTTCCAGTTCTTCAAAATATGATGTTGGTAGATTGCTTTGGGTATAATAGACATCTTGACAATGTTGATTCTTCCCGACTGAGAGCATGGTATGTTCTTCCATTTGTTAGTGTCTTTTGCAATTTCTTTTCTTAGGGTTTCATTATTCTCTTTGAAAAGATCTTTCACCTCTTTTGTTAGTCATATTCCTAATTATTTCATTTTCTTTGAAGCTACTGTGAAGGGAATTGTGTCCTTGATTTGCTTCTCAACTTGGCTGTTGTTGGCATATACAAAGGGTGTTCAGAGAAGAGATAAAAAAGGAAATCATTAACTTTCCTGAGCATAATAGCAATGAAGACACAAGCTGCCAAACTTGTGTCACTGCAAAAGCATTCCAAAGAGGGAAATTTATCGCAGTAGATGCCTACATCTGAAAAACCTAAAGAAAGCACATTAATAACCTAATGGATCATCTTAAAGAAAATGAAAAGGAAGAGGAATCCACCCAAACCTAGCAAAAGAAAAGAAATAACCATAATTAAGTCACAAATAAATAAAATTGAAAACAAAACAATCATTCAGAAAATTAATGAAACAAATCATTGGTTCTTTGACAAGATAAATAAAATCAACAAACCATTGGCCAGATTAACCAGACATAGAAAAGGAAAATCTTTAATAACCTCAATCTGAAATAAAAAGGGGGAAATAACAACTGATACCACAGAGATATGACATTATTTCCGAGTACTACCAAAACCTTTATGTCCAGAAATTTGACAATGTGGAGGAAATGGACCAATACCTGGAATCACACCATGTTCCTAGGCTTAACCAGGAAGAAATAAATCTGTTGAACAGACCGATACTAAACACTGAGTTTTCAGAAACAATAAAAAAGCTTCCAACAAATAAAAACACAGGACCAGATGGCTTCACTTCACAGCTTCAAAGATGAGCTTGTACCTATACTGCGGAACCTATTCCAAACATTAATAAGGAAGGAACCTACCCCAACATGTTTTATGAAGCAAACATCACCTTGATTCCAAAACCAGGAATGGATCTAACTAAAAAAGAGAACTACAGACCAATTTCATTAATGAATATCAATCCAAAAATTCTCAACAAAATCTTAGGTAACAGATCACAGCTACTCATTAAAAAAATTATGCATCATGATCAAGTAGGCTTAATCTGAGGGATACAAGGTTGGTTTAACATAAACAAATCCGTAAGTGTAATACACCATATCAATAGAAGCAAAAACATAGATCATATGATCCTCTCAATAGATGCAGGGAAAGCATTTGACAAAATTTAGCATCCTTTTCTAACAAGAACACTTAAGAAAATAGAAATAGGTGGCACGTTCTTAAGGTGATTAAAGCCATCTATGACAAACTCACAGCTAACATCATACTGAATGCTATAAAACTGAAAGCTTTTCCATTTAGAACTGGAATCAGACAAGGATGTCCACTATTGCCACTATTATTCAGCATAGTTCTGGAAGTTCTAGCTAATACAATCTGGTAAGAGAGAGATATAAAAGGCATCTAAAGGGGGCAGAGTAAGTGAAACTCTCTTTCTTTGCTGATAATATGATCTATACTTAGAAAACCCGAGACTCAACCATAAAACTGAAAGTCATCAGGAAATACAGTAATGCCTCAGGGTATAAAATCAATGTTCATGAATCAGTAGCCTTTGTTCTTACTTTTAAAATGTTTTGTAAGAAATTGCATTTTCAAGTTTGTAAGAACTTGTAAACTAATGCACTATTTTTATTTTAGCATGTTTGCTTCATCACTGTGAAACTAATCTTCGTGAGAAATTCCTAAAGAGTTACTTAAATAATGATAAAGTTCATTGAGTTCTAAGAAGTGATTTCTAGGTGCAAAAAATAATAATCTTACTATTAGGTCAGTGTCATTCAGATATAGATTACCTCCTATTATTTGTTGTATGTATTTGCCTTAGAGTTCTTTAGAGTAGAGAGACATGTAACCATTTCTGGAGTTCTGAAGTGGGTCTTAAGCTGGCATTTGTGTGCATGTCAAATGCTGACAAGAAATTACATAAATACAGCCCTAACTTTTGATAGTATGCCAACAGATTATCTTAAAATATTCTTTTGGAGAATATTTTGACAGGACACAACTATTTTCCCTTCTTCCTGGCCACACTTCTCTTCATAACATCATAAAAGAGAGTCTACCTCAGCTCCCGTCCAAAGTTATTCATTATTCTTTTATCTCACAGTTCCTGGAAATACCTTCAGTTAAAGGAAGATATCTCCCAATCTTTCAGGTATTTCCATCTTAGATAATCCAAGATTATTTCTCTATCTCCAGCTCTTCAATAGATACAAAGTTCTAGGTAGATAGGATATCTAGTGTTCCATAGCTCTGTTGAGTGAATATGGTTAAAAATAATTTGCTGTGTATTTTTGAAAAAGTAGAAGAGAGAATTTTGGAAGTGGACAACACAAAGAAATGGTAAATGTTTGAGGTGATAGATATACTAATCTATACTGATTACCTGATCTGATGATTATGCATTGTATACACGTATCAAGTATCACTCTGTGCCCTATTAATATGTATAATTATTATATATCAGCTAAAAATAAAACTTTTAAAAGTCTCCCCCCAAAATTGTTAATTTAATTTCATCTGCAAGTAGCAGTCATATGAGATAATTGTAGCCTGGTCTGGAGACTGAGACCTGGAGATCATCTGGGATCCATTGTTCAGCCTATCACACTACCTAAAATCAGATCACATGGCTTTGCATTACTGCATTGTTGAGAGATAATTCTCCAGGGTTCTCTTACATTTCTGCCCACCTTGTGAGAAAAAAAGCCAAATGCCTTTATTGCCAACTCTATTTTTGAGAATGTTAATAAGGTAAATGCCTTTGGAAGATAGAGATTATGTTCCTCTCTGAAGCAAGGGGCAAGTTTGCTTATAGTCTAAGAAGATGGAGATAGAAACTTCTGGACAATGTACAGGAATGCTTTCGATTAGAACAAAAAATTGGTGTTCCCTAAGTTTTAGACTCCTCTCTGCTTGTGACACCTTTGTGTTGGTCTTTGGAGACTGAGGCCGAGGGTCCTGAAATAAAATTATTGACAATCTGGCTATGGCTATTTGTCTTACTGATAAACCATCTTTTGTCTCAGAAGTTTTTTGTCTCCTTCCAGCATCCACGAAGCTAATAATCCAACTTTTTAGCTTGCAAGCACAATAAAATCTAGAGCTTTCACAGTACTTGATAAACTGATTAACTTGCAAATTATGTGACTTGGATAAAGTATTTCATCCTCTACAGTCTCAATTTGCAATCTATAAAATGGAGCTAATAATAATGCTGACCTCAGGGAGATGTTGAGTGGATTAAATGAGATGATGCACATGAGGAGAGCAATCCTGACACATAGCAAACAGTCACCAAAGCTTAGCTATTATTGCTATCATTAATTTTACAATCACAAAGCAAGTTGGCAGAGTCTAAAATTAGGAAGACACCTAGAAGACAAAGTGTTTTGCCAAACTTGCATTTAGTTAAAATCAAGGACAATTGCTATATTCTTGGGCCCACACTTTATTTGAAGTTATATACATCACAGCTGGAAAGAACTGTAGTTGTAAAAATCTTATGTTTGTATTTTTTGCATTGTGGCATGACTTGAAGTGGAAGAATTGGAACTGAGTTCATCAATGCCACAACAAATGAATGGCAAATGTTATCACTCTTGTGTACCCATGTTATCCCTGTGTATCTGTTTTCAAACAAATTGCGTATGTGTTACATAAAACGGTGACCTCAAGCCTCTAGATTTACGGAGTCTATTGAAACAGTAATGTTTCTGTTACAGCTATAGGCATTAGTAACGTTCAGACTCAGAGAAAATGCTCCATTTCCCCTGATTTTGAAATAGAATATGCAACATTTGGGGGGTTTTGAATAAACTTTTAGAAGAAAAAAATCAAAGAATAAATGGAGATAGATTGTTTTTGAAATTCTGCTTTTTTCCCCTTTTATTTAAAGTATTTGAACTTACACCAAAGATGTCCAAAATATTGATGTTTTATTTACAAATAGCAAAATCTTTATAGGCTTTTGCTTTAAACTATACAAATTTATCCCAAGACTCGGAATTTCTACCAAGCTTGTAAATCATTTGTCAAACTAAGCATTTTCTTTTAATCTTCAGATTGGATGGCAGAGAATCTAGCTAAATAAAAGAATACACATAGAATTTAATATTTCTAATTCTAAGAAGCAAAAATTGTCACTTGCTAAATGTAAGTTTCTGTTTTGACACATTAATCTTGCCTTCTAATCTATATTAGTATTTTCCTTAAAGGAAAGAAAAAAAATTAAAATAGTCAAAAAACAAACAAACAAACAAACAAACAAAAACCATTAAGCTTCTCCTTATAGCACTGTATGGGTTCCCAGGCAGTCACATGGCTATTAGATTGGATCTCTGCTGTAGTGGAGTGCAATGGACCTCTACTATTACTTGTGAAATATTGTTCTCAAAGTGAGGCATATTAGGTGGAACATTACACTCACTGCAAAGGAACTGACACTTTTTGAAAGGAAATTTAATATATTACATATTGTTCCTCTTGAAAGTGTCTGGGTCAAAAAGAACAACCCCAATGTATCTACTTAGAGAGAATGTGCAAGTCTGTTGTCCTAAAACTGCCAAATCCCTATCTTCCGCTATCACTTTATAGAGAAAGGCAGGCAGACAGGCTCGGTCACATCCAATTTAACACGAGAATCTTAACTTTAATTAGATACTTCTTAGGAATTTTAAATCATGGTGGGTTTATAGTGCCTTAATCAGTAAACTATAAAATAGATGAAAGTGAGGATTTTTTTTTAATTTTAGCATTTCATTTACAACTCATGGAGATTGAGCTTTTTTATCACTAAAGATTTTATCTAAAGTTGAGCTGTGTTGAATGAATAATTTTCTCATGTTTCCCTCCGTTCCTCTAAAAGAGTGGAGAGATGGCCATTCACTACCTTGTATGTTGTAAATAATTTAGACCATTTATCTTCTTTCGTTTTCTCTTCTTATCTCTGATTCATTCTGCACTCCACCACCAGATTGATCCTTCTAAAACATCACTTCATTCACATTAATCTTTGGCTTAAAAGCATTTCTTGCCTTCTCTTCAGGATTCTGTACATAATCCTTTACGTTCCATTCCAGTTCTTTCATTTACTACCTTTCACCTTCCACAGCCCTCCTATTGCTATTACCCTCCCTAAACCCTCCAGTAGTGATCCACTTAGTTTTCTTACATCCTTTTTCTGGAAAAGAACCTTCTTGTTTTTCTCATGGAATATCTGGCTGTGCATAAGGAGTTCTTTGAGTATACCCTGATAAAGATATCCCCCCTTCTTGTATATTCCCATTACATGGTATTCTCCATTAATTATGTATTTCTTTGATACAACTTTGGCCTTAATGATTAAATTCTAAAATGCTTTTAATTTTTATGTGCTTCTATTATCTCTAAAAGTAGATTATGAACTCCTTGAAGATAGAAGCCATTTTCCAAAATTCTTCTTATCACGTATGTCTGAAGCACAGTGTTCTTTACATAAGCACCACACTGATGTCCTTTAAATCATGTATTTCTAGAAGATTCAAGAAGTAAGTGAACTTTACAGATGAAAACATCAAAGTCCTGAATCATTAGCTAACATGCCTTAAGAATGTAATTTGCTTGATTGTTAAAGATATTTTCAACCTACACCAAAGTTATATTCCTTTGTTATTTGATTGGTTGTTCCTAAACCAATAATTTATGAAATGCATTGTTCTAATAAAGAATATGCATATAAATTTGCATGCATATAACTTCATATATGTATTTATAAATAAATATAGGGATAAATAATTTTTAGTTGGAGATACATATCTTTCAAGTGCAATTCTAGAAATTCCATTTCAATAATTTGTAAAGTAAAAAACAAAATACAAGAATTATGATGACAGTAATAACATTGATAACTGAATGTACATTGAGTGACATGACCAATAATTCTAATGGGAACAAAATATTACAAGTTTCCAGCATCCTGTTAAAACTTATGTTCTACCTTAAAGCTCTGTAAATATGTCATTGAATTGGACAATTTTTCAGAACACCAACAAAAGCTAAATTTAATACCTATAATATTTAAATGTAGTGGATAATTACAAGTTCAATTTTATAATGAAGGCTTTAATTCACTGGTATGTGAAAAACATGGAGAAATAATGTTACTAAATAAATACATTTAATAAATATTTTTAAGCCAACAAGAACTTGGATTCTGGTTAAACTTAGCCTGACACACATCAGATTTATCCTTTTAAAGTTCTTTATTTCTGGGCAGTTTGATGTTAATGTCACACAGTGTCACTTACCATCTTTCAAAATGGTTTCGCGTTCCGTGCCATCTATCTTCTGCCGACCAATTAGGAAACTGGTAGTGTCAGCAAAGTAGATATAATTGGTTTCTGCGTGAAAATCTAAAGCACGAGGGTTTACCAGATTTTCTATGGGGATCATGTATTCATCAGCTATCTTGGTATTCAAGTCCATTCCTCTAACAATTCCTGGGCGTCCTTTCCCATAAAAGAGGAACAACTCATTCTTAGGTCCTGCAGAAGAAAGATTACAAACATAAACAACTGATGCTGTCTAATCTTCTTTACACTGCATAATGCCGCTTTTTAATTAACTGGCACAATTAGCATTTTTTAAATTCAGTACTAAAAATTAAACTCTAAAATATGCCAAATGTATCTTGGTGCAAGAAGGCTAGCTAATTGCATTACTTTAATTAAAGTAGAAATTACTTCCATGAATGAGTTATATTTAGTTAATTATTCTTTTGTCTGTAACTATCTGTATAGAAAAAAACATGATGGACGTATCATTGGAAAAATTGTAACTTGTAAAATGGGCATTTATCAAAACATCTGGCACATTTAATTTTATAATTTATTGCAATCTAATACTTTGTGTAGCTACTAAGTGTAGCATTCATTACATTTAACAATGCTAAAAATGTCAGGACATTGATAACTTACCACCCTAGAGTTTATATTTATAAACTGTCAGGTAAAAAAACCAATCATACAGTATCACTAACTTACATATGAATATTATCTTAGTTGCCTTAATGTGTGACTTATTCTTTAACAAAGGAAATCAAATGCCAGTTATGGCATCACTTATTTTTCCAAATCTTAATTTGAACGTTAATAGCTGATGCTGTCTGCCAGTAACTCTGATGTACAATACACGCCTTATCAAAAACAAAACAAAACAAAACAAAAACCTCAAACAGAAAAACTGTCTCCTTTGTTTAAAATGTCAGAATCAACATAATTTTTATACAGAGTGAAGTAACTCTTTTACACCTCTCTAAGAAAATATATACAAGTGTCCAATTACTAGAGCCTCTTATGCTTTTTATTTCCTGTATAAGTTTAAAAGACATAATTACTTTGTCTGAAAGGAAGAACATTTTGAACTTTATTAATAAAACTGAAGAAACCAAAGATTCAGCTTGGATAAAAACACAAGAATTGAGATTCTTAGTAAAGTAAAATAAATATATTATAGAAAATTTTGAAAAAAATAAAAGAAACAGCAATTATGAACCTATTATGCTTGAAACGAACTATATTAACATTTTATGTATTTTTTAGAGTAAATGTTATTAAAATTGAATATGTATAAAAGGATATTTATAACATATTTTAATATATAAAGTAAAAATAAATCAGATCTGTTCCAGATCTTAAGAATATTACTAGAATGGTGGAAGACATGCATGAGCCCCAAGCCCACCATTTTTATTTCAGAAACATCCAATATCCTGATTGTTGTATTTATTGTATATTTTTAAAAAGAATTTTAGCCGTTAAGTAGTGCTGAGAAAGGCTTTTTTTTTTTTTTTCCAACAAACTCTTCCACACATTTTCTTTGATCAAATTACAGGTAAAATTCTCCTTGCCCTCATGGCCTCTTAATGTCTACCTGATTTCAAAGGTACTTTCTTATAAAAATAACATTTTTACATTACATTTAAAAGTAGTACTGCTTCATTTGAAAATTGTTACTTCCTGATATTTTCTATCAACATTGGATGCATATATACATCTGTCTTTTTCAAAAACTGACATCTTAAAACATGGGCATTTTTTAAATTTGTCTTTCTGTCAAGTCATTAAGAAATCTTAAAAAATATTGTTTAATGGCAGTGTATTTTCTACTGGCAAAGCAATATAATAAGGTCAGCTACATACCTATTTTTGAATATTTATGTTGTTTTTGAGTTTTTTGTTATTATAAATACACTTACAATTATTAATGATTTCTTCAGTCAACCTAGGCCAGGTGCAGTGGCTCATGCCCCAGTAATCCTGGCATTCTGGGGGGCGGAGGTGGGTGGATTGCTTGAGCTCAAGTGTTAGAGAATCCCTGGAGCAAGAGTAAGACCCTGTCTATACTAAAAATAGAAAAACTAGTTGGTCGTGGTGGTGTACACCTGTAGTCCCAGCTACTTGGGAGGTGGAGGCCAAGGGGATTGCTCAAGCCCAAGAGTTTGAGGTTACTGTTTGCTATGATGCCAGGCTTACAAAGTTGGACGCTGTCTCAAAAAAAAAAAAAAAAAAAAAAGAAAAGAAAAGGATAACTTGTCAAACAATATTGTCAGTTATGTGGCCATTATATGTAATATCAAATGTTTTCTGACAGTGATATAAATGTCTAATTTATTTGCAATGCATAAAAATTCTGGTTTTACCATACCCATTCTTGCTAACATTTGTTTTTATTTTTAATGGCTCCATTAAATTGGTAAAACTGCTACTTCATTGATTTAATTTGTGTGTGTTTATGCATGTATGTATATATGTTTTCAGTAAGAATCCTATTTCTCTCATTGTTGTCCTTAGTCATTTTTAGCATTCCTCTATACCTAAAGTTTTTTAAAGTTCTTCTAACCCTGGGCAATGCAGCAAGACCCTGTCTCTCCAAAAAATTAAAAAATTATCTAGACATGGTGGCATACACCTGTACTCCTAGCTACTCAGGAAACTGAGCCAGGAGGATTGCTTGAACTTGGGAGTTGGAGGTTGCGGTGAACCATGATCATACTGCACTCCAGCCTGGGTGGCAGAGAGACACTGTCTCAAAAACAAATGAACAACAACAACAAAAAAAAAAATAAGAATTTTCCTTTAGACAATTGAAGAGTATAAACTACATTTCACACATACTCGGACAGCCAAGGTTTCTGTTCTTCATTTAAGTACCCCAAACCATATATACTGTTTGAAACACAGAAGTGCAGCAAGGGCCCTCCTTTTGCAGCTTCTGCAGGTATATGTCTAACGGAAAGACTGAATTTTTCCACATCAATCTTCTTCCATCATATTTATGAATATCAAGAAAAAAGGAACATGTCATCTCTCTCTCTCCTTTTTTTTTTTTTTTTTTTTGCCATTCAAGACTATCAGATATAGCATAATTCTGGAGCTAATAGTTGTGGTGCAAGGCTTCTAATCCCTGGATCTCAGCTAAAATTATATGTTTTTGAAGTTAACATTTCCATTTATGGCTCTTGATGCCCTAGCTTTTGATTGTGGCAGATGTTCCAGTTTTCAGGCAGGCTAGTTTGATTGTGGTTTGGGCAAATGTTCCAAAAAACTCAGTCTAGAAGACATTGTTCCAGGCATTTCAATGATTTTGTAAGCATCTATTTGCATTAAATCTCTTTCTGCATAAAATAACTAGGATTATTTCTGAATACTATGAATGCACCCAAGTAACACAATATATTAGGAATTACATTAAATCATATGCGGTCTGATCGTCTCTTTTTCCCCAAACGTGTGTACATATGTATGCACATACACGTGTATGTATATGTGTGATTTATGCTTTTGCAGGACCTACCATCACTTCTCAAGTGGCATGTAGATCAGTTTTAAAACCACACACTCATGCACCTACCAAAAACTTCTATCTTGTGGCTTCAAACTCAGTACCCTGAATTATCCAAAAGTCCACTGCAACATGAGATCTGCATGTAACTTAATATGTGAGCACTTCTGCAATTTCTTGAAGTCTTCACTCAATATTATATTTTCAAGGAAACGTCTTCTGACCATTCAGTATAAAATTGCAAACTCCTCCCAATCTTGACACTCTTTATATAAAGCACAATTAAATTATTCTGGTATATTTAAAAATAAAACAAAGATATGTCTAACAGACTAGAACACTGATAAAACTGTTAAAAATCTGATGTCTGCATAGTTAACATAACTTTAATTACCTAAAAAATTAAGTTATAAAGTTAATTTTACTTCATAATCTTTCTGGATAAAGTGAAGCATTACTGTATGTGAATTTCTGTGGGACCAGATAACACACCCATGACTAGGAGCAGCGTTTTGTTTCAGATTAGAGAAAATCTGGTTCACTAATGATTCTAGCTCATTAGCCCAAAAACATTCTTTAGGGGTTTAAGGACAACCTCTTCCTAAAAATTTCTCCTAAAGTATATTTCTCTGAGATCAATAAATTTAGCGACTCTACAGACTTATTAGTTTCTCATTTGCATCATTGAATAAGAAAATTAAATACTGATTTTGAGAAAAATGGACAGTATATATTTGCCGACAAATTTCATCTGATTAAATCTCCTGATATTACTGATATTGATGCTGCTGATTATACTAAAAATGCCTTTCTGAAGTGGCAGCTGCTGGCTACCAAAGTTGAATGTTTGATTTTAACAACATACTTTTGCATGATCTGCCATCGCTTCCCAAGTTGAAGCCAGTCCTGCAGCGACAGGTCCGTGTTTTGTAACTGCTGCTGAGAAGACAGATGTGTGAGCAGCCCCCTGGCATTCCATACGAATCCACTTCACATGCGTGGCTTCTGACTACAACAAATAAAAAGCAGCATGTGTGAAATTCTCCAAAGACGAGATAATTATGTGCTTCACTATGTCAAAACTCTTACAATGTAAGAACAGAGAATCTTAGTAAAATTTTGTATGCCCAACTATTTAGTACCATTTGATTATTATATAAGTTTAAATCCCATACAAAAAGGGCTAAGGGCTTACAAAAATCCTCCTAAAGTTTCATTTAAGAGGAATTCTGAGAATTAGAACATGTTTATATTCACTTAAACTCTTCACATACGAACAAAATAAAAATACCATGATTTGGGGGTACATGTTTCTTGTACTTTTATTAATATCAATTTTTAAAATACTAAAATATACATTAAAATTATCCTGGATTAGGTAGGCACACAGAGAAAGGATTTCCTTTGAAACAATCTATCATATTGGCATGGGTGCCTAGAAGAAACGGCATTTATTTATTATCTATAATTTGCTGAGAAGGGCTGAGGCAAATTATTTTCAAAAATTTTAAGTCTATTGTCATTTTGAGAACCTACCACAAAATAGAACGTGGGTGGGGATATGTGATTGTAATTACCAAAAGGTGGAGACTTAGTCTCAGTAGAAAATGAGGACTAGAAGGACATTTTGTGAACACAAGAGTTAGAAAGGAAAAAGAAAAAAAAAAAAAAAAAAGAAGCAGCAGCAAATGGAGAAGATGAGATAAAGAAAAATGGGTCAAAGAGAAGAGGAATAGTAAGCATGAGGTCAGTAAGATTTTATGTAATAGTGTAATTATATTTCTTTTAAATCACCACTTATTTGAAATTATGATGAATACCATGGCAATTTTCTTTTAATAATAAAATTGCTATACTTTTAAAAATGTTGCCTTGTTCTTTTTTTATTCCTCATTCTTTAAGTGGAAAGATGGGTAAATGCAGTTTTAACAATTTTTTCCCTGCCCTGAGTGTTTCTTTTGTTTTCCAACCTTGCTATCTCCTTTCATCTAATCAGCAACTCTCCCCTTTCTCACTTTTATCATCGTGTTTGTTCTTGCCATTGGATTGTGCCCGTGAACATGCTTAAGTGCCATTATTTTTATATCTTTAAAAACAAAACCCTTCTTTTACTCAGAGTCCCATGGCAATCCTTCAAATAGGTCCCCATTTCTCTGCCTCACCTAACATCCACACTTCTCAAAGTTATCTATGATCATTTTCTACAATTCTTTCTCTTCCTGACTCTCAAACCCACTCTAGTCAGATACTCACTTCACCCTGAAACTGCCATTGTCGGACCCTAAAGAGCTTCATGCTTTTCAACCCAATGGTCAATTGGATTTAACAAGCTTCTACTCAGTATCCTTTTTTGGTCACTCCTGTTCTTCTTGACTTGCTGTTGGTGTCTCCCAGTGTCCATTATATGGAATTCTTTTCATCTGTACTTCTATGCCCTTCCTTGGTGCTCACATCCATCATCAAGGTTTTAAATATCATCTATATGTCCATGACTCCCAAATTGATATATATATATATATATATATATATATATATATATGACTTCCTCTTTGAACTCAAGATTTATGTATTCAAATACCTCTTTGATATTTCCAGTTGAATTTATAATAAACATCTGAAGTGCCCTATGCAAATTAAACTTGTTATCTTTGCCCCTTATCTGATCAATAGTTAGTTTCCTCAATCTCAAAAACAACTCAGTTGTTCCAGTTGCTCTAGCCAAACCACTGTCCACTTTGATTCCCTTTTTATTTATATTCCATATCAAATCTATGAGGAAATCCTCTTATCTCTACCTTTTATAGACCCTGAATTTAATAGATTCTTCACCACTTTTTACTGCTACAATCTTGGTCTAATCCACCATCCTTTCTAACTTTCTACCCTTCTCTCGACACAGCCCATTGTCAACATAGCCGTTGATTCTATAAAAATGTCAGATCATAAGACATTTTCTGTTTAATGCTTCCCAAGGATTAAAATCTCATTAAAAAATATAAGCAAAAGTTTTTCCAATAGTTTACAGGTCCCTACATGTTATAGTCCTCCTTCATTTCTCCAACCTCATTTCCTACGTTTGTTGCTTTTGTTCATTCTGCCCTAGACACACAGGACTCCTTACTGCTTATTGAATGATCTAAACATGTTCTTCCCTCACGGCCTTTGTGCGTGCTCATCCCTCTAGCTGCATACATACTCCTATGCCTCTCTCCTGCAATTCCTTGAAGTCTTCATTCCATACTATATTGTCACTAGGAAGTCTTATGACTATTCAATATAAAATTGCAATATAAAATCCTGTTCTTGATGCTTATACTTCTTACCATCTTTATTTTCTCCATAACACTTATTGCCTACTAATATAACACGTAATTTACTTAGTTATTTGTCCACTAGGATGTAAATCTCACAAAGGCAAGAATATTTCATCTGTTTTATTCATTGCTACATTCTCCATAGAGTAGTTCCTGGCACATAGTAGATAGTTCATGAATAATTGATGAATGAATAAATGCTAATATTAAACTCTAAAAAGATTACCCATACAGTTCAACATTTGAATTTGCTGTAAACATTTTTGTGATAATACACTGCTTCCACTGGATGCATGTTAATATTTAGATAATTCTAGATTAGTTTGAATTTGTAGCATAAATATAAAAAGATGATAAAAATTTTGAGTTTTTTATGCTGCATTGTTCCATATGACTGAACTTATATTGTATTGATGAACAGCATCACCTACCTCCTATAAGAAATAACTAATGCATGTTTTAGAAAAACACTTAGAAACATTGCATTAAAAGTTATTTTTAATGAACAGGTGTTAAAGAACAATCAGGATGTTAATTCAAGAGTCCAAAGGCTACAATAACTGATGGATATTTAAAGACAGTCATTTGATTTGAAATTTGTCCTCAAAATGGCCCCCAAACCCCAAACTTCAGCTTCTGGGCTTCCATACATCATAATTGCAAGTTTCTTCCTGAATCTAAATCTACCTATAATTTCAATTCTATGGTTGTAGAAACAATTCACTAGGAACTGAACAATTTGTCACTTAGACTTCTGAGGGGAGCTCTGTTGCATTTAACAAGCAGACTTGCATACTTTTGCTGTCAAAACAGAGAATTTATGATTCACTCACTTTCACACTATACAAAAGCACAAGGACTCGATCCCCATTCAACCTACCATTATGAAGGTTGCAAAGAAGTCTTACAATTTACCTGTTGGTTGAGTTCTTTTTTGATAAATTCGAATCCCTCGAGCACTTTCCATTTTAATTAATGAATGAACATCAGTGCCATTAAATCGGTTTATCCTTATGATATTGAAGTTATCAGAATTGCTTGCATACAAATAGTCTTCAAACACAGTTATGCCATAAAGATGTCTGATCTATAAAGGGGGTTGAAAAATAACTATTATTTTTAATTATACAGCTTTCAACTTGGAACAAAAACTGATTGTTATTTACTAGTGTGAAAAATGGCAATAGTAAGAGAGTAACAAGAATGTTATTTTTTACTTTCTGTCAAAAAATTAAACATTTCATTAATTTAAATTTTCCTTCTGTAGAAGAAAACATTATGTAGTAGTGTGTAAAGCAGTTCCAAACGTGTGGGAGAGAAATTTATTCATGTTTCATTAAGAAAACATCTTTTAGTACTTATTATTCCAAGGCAAGTAAGACCAGACTTTTAAGCATATTTAATAATATGCTTATAGTACTGTTATATGTAATTTGAGATATTTTTATGGACTACATCCATGTAGCCATGGATGTGGGGAAGCTGCAAAATTATAGAACTGCCTATGAAAAAAAGATAATGAGAAAGTACCTCTGAAATTTGTTTTATACATTAAAAATCCATTTTTTATCATGAGTTATGTTTAGACTAATACTTGCTCCAGGTTGGAAATTAATATATAAATAAATCACATATTTTCAATCATTGTGAATAAAATGCGACATTTTATTCTGATATTGCACAATTTTCAAAGCCAATTTTAATGTAAAGTGGAGCTGTTTGCTCTAAGAATGATGATGTTTACTGCTCTCAATACACTTAACAGTCTAACTCTTTTCCTTGGCAAAGGTCTTAGAGATTGTGAAGAGAAATGGAGATCTTACATTCAGGGAAAGATTCCAGTAGAGTAGAAGGAGGAATGAGTACACTGAATTTCTGATAAAAAGGCACATGCTAGGCACATTGCCTTTGGGTCCTCTGTTACTTGATTTAAAACGATTCTGGCCCAGGTTATGGTAGAGCTGCCCATTGATTTGCTGTAGAGGTTTTGATGAAAATCCTTTTGTTACTACTCTTTGAAATTATATTCTGTACCGTATGTGTTAGTACATAACTACTTATGTTAGTGTGTGTGTGTGTGTGTGTATGTGTAGAAAACTAGATAAAATATATGGTAAAAATTCCAACACAATGAAATCACAAAATTTTCAATTTACACAGAAAATCTTTCCAGTTCTGTAGGTTAAGCAAAAACATGTCATTTGCTATCTTCCTGACATATATGACTCATTATGTCTATTTCTAGTCCTCTTTATATGAGATGTGACTAAAAGAAGTGTGGCTTTTGCATGTTGTTTTGGAATGATATCTCATTTCTTCATGTCTAGGCTGAGAATAATAGATAGAAATTAATATAATTATTCCATGTTATAGCCCAAATAGTCTGTTTCTATATACATGTTATTTCAAAGAGGGTGTGGGCGTGTGCCCTATATGTATTTACAAATATTATTTTCCACATAGTTAACATCATAGTCACTAAATATACCTTGGTTCAATTTTAACTTCGGTAATACTTTTCTCCTGCACAACTTACAAGGAGGCCGAGCTCTTCCCTTGCCATTAATCTCATGCATGTTTTGCTCAATGTTTAGGGCCTTCCACTTGGAAGTTTGTGGTTACAACACAGGAACATTTTTCATATGCGCCAATTCATATTCCAGGAGAAAAACCAAGGAATTGATCAGGGTAAAAAACACACTTACACAGTAAAGAAAAAAAAATTTCATTCATATCCACCTTACCTTCCTTCAAAAAGGTCTGTTTCTCATAAAATAACACCTCTGTTAACTACCCACACAAATGTGGGAGATGTTTGGAGTGGTAATTAAACCATTCTGACTACAGCCCAAATACTTCAAAACTGTATCTATTTTTGATTATTTACTGGCAGATTTAGCATATGTTTAGGCAACTCGCAAAATACAGGCTATAGAAATGAAAAAAAAAAAAAAAAGGATAATTTAAAACTTCAGTCAGACATTATAAAACTTTTAAAGTAGTCATGGGAAAATCATTTGAATTCCTTATCTTTGTTATAGGTTTAATTTTTTAAATTAAAAAAAAAAAAGTCCATCAAAATCATCTTGGCGATTAGGACCTCTAAAAATAATAAGTAAAGGCTACCAAAAAATCAAGTTTTATAGGACATTTGAAGGTGAGAGAAATGACTGGCTCCAACTTTAAACACAGGACAGTCTACTTTTTAACTTTTTTTAAACCCACTCAGATTAGTGCATTTGTTTGTCTGTGAAGGAGAAAGGATTTCATTTTAAAAGCTGATTAGAAAGGAAAAGTAAATTTAAGAGATAATTACAGAATATACCTGTTTTGCATTGCAAAAGAAACTGAAGAGATTCATACACATTTCCGCTCCATAGACTAAGAATCCCACTTGAAATTAGTACAATCAGTGACATACAAATGAATTTTAAAGTTTGTACTAGTGAACAAAGCTTGTTTTACTAAACATCTCAGTTAGGTATGTTGGCTATGCTGAGTGAAATGCTGTTTAAAAAACCTTGTAATTCAGCAAGGTGTAATAAAAACCAACACAAGTGGGAAAAAAATTGACTTTGCTGACTTTCACAGAATTCTCATTTTAGGAAGTACTTAAATACATCAGAAGGCAAAATTTAATGGAACCCATTAAAATAATAAAGATACTTTTGTGAGCAAGTGTTGGCTTTTGTTAGCTAAATACTTCCAGTGCCACATGAGACACATGGTAATTCAGTTCCTTATGAATGAACTACTTATGTTAGCTTTTAGTAAGTAGGTCATACATCTGTCCTATTTTATTACTTTTCTTTCTTGCTAGCATAGCATTTTTGCCTTTGTTGCTGTTTTTGTTTATTGGTTTGTTCTATTTTTAATAGAAAGGAGAGGGAGCAAGAAACGTTTCCAATGGCATGAAAATATCATATCAACATTAAAAAACAAAACAAAACAAAACAAAAAAACACTTTTCAATTAGTAAGTATATTGGCCTATTGCAGCTTGACTTCACAAGAAATTTTCAACATTGCAAATTTTGGTTGTCTTTATAGTATTATATCATTAATTTTATTACCTTGGCTGCATTTTCTAACAGAATTATACTTACTTGTCTGCCTTGAAGGATAGTATGTCTTTTTTGTCCTTGGTAGTCCACTACTCCCACATAGTCCAAGTAAAGATCTACCCAGTAAACCAATTTGTTGACTAGGTCTAGTGCCAGTGCAGCTGGCTGCTCTGTCTTTGAATCAATTATCCTTGTTCTGTTCATCCCATCCATGTCACATCTCTCCACTTTGGCGACATTCCCGTAGTCAGTAAAGAAAAGTTTTCTGTTGAAAGAAAGCTGAATGTTAAAGTGAAGGGAGGAGGGAAGCATATTTGATGGAGCCATCTGTAAAAAACAGAACTTTTCTTTCTAATTTATTTCAGTGATTACATCTGTTAGCTTCCCATAACCATTTTCATGTAATATCACTCACAAACAGAGAAATCTGCTAATGAATATTGCAGGGCATAAAGGAGCAGGTTAACCAACAACTGTAAAATATCCCCCAAATGAATGACTATGGTGGGTTTATTTTTGTATTAGGTGATACGTTTCTTTAAGCCTCACAGAGCCAATGCACATCCACCACATTTGGTGTAAGCTGAATTCAGAAGCGAGGCCAGTCACTAGGCCAGGGCATGTGAGCTATCGGACTTTATTTTCAACCTGCTTTTCAAATTGTCTGGTGACGTTTGTCTCCTATAAAAGCTATTATGTAGAGCTCAGTGATGCTATGAGTAGTAGAGAACAGCAAATCTGAAATGGAATTAAGCAGAAGGAAAAGCAAATGTGCTACTTAGAGCAATGAAAATAAAACAAAAATAATCCCCCACCCAAGCCCATCCCCAATTCTCACAGATATTTACAAGTCACAACATTTCATAAAGGAAATTCAGGTCATTTCCCTTTATGTTCTCTTAGTATTTATTTGGAAAAAAAGAAAAGGCTGAAAAAGAATATTGACCTCTGCATGCATCACTAACAGTGTCTGTCAAAAGTTTAAATGCACCTCAAATACTCGATGCTTAATATTTGATTAGTATTTACTATGTTTAGTAAACACAAATCAATTTCAATTAAGGTGACAATATTTAGCAAGATTACCAACTCATGAGATTAAATTACATTTGTAAATAGAAGACCATCTTGCCTTGTCTCAAATACAATTGCAAGAATAACCTAATTTACAATGACTAAGCAATATTAAGATTACCTGAAGTATAAAATATTTGATTATACAAACTTGGTGGAATCGTTTTTAGTTATTCTTTTCTACATTCTTTCATTATCTAACAGTATGGGGTAACTTTCAAGCTAAAAAATATTATTTAAACTTTAATTTTAATTTAGCTCTTTCTGCTATGGGAGGTTTGGGCAAATTTGTAAACAGTAATACATATTGTCATACATAGTGCAAGCCAGATTTTATTATGGGTACATATTTTCCCAATGTTTTTGATAGATCAATTTATCACAAGAACTTAAAAATGATTTTTTAAGTGATATGCGTGTCAAGAGCTTTCTATTGAAGAATAAGTAAAAAGGCATATAGCGCTATGTTTTATTGTCATGCTAAACACTCAAATCTGTGCTGGACTCTCTCTCCCTGTTCCTGTTTCCATCCTGCATTTCTGCTTTCTTCACTTGTAAATCAGTTTGTTCACAGCTATCCCAGTTAAGTTTCTGTTAAGAGGTACACAGTTTTTCTCTATTGTAGAACAATGCTACATTATTCTTGTTAAGTGAAAATATCTTTCTAACATCATACTATGATGCCTCTTCTTTATATTTTCCTTTTCCCACTGGTCCATAACATGCAGGTGAAAACAAGCTTGTGTGAAGGAAGTTTGAATTTGGAAATGGATGATTAGAGGTTCTGGCACAGTATGTGCCAATCACGTGATACATACAGACTGTGTACACTATAGAGAGCCATATGAAGCAGGATGTGATCTTCCTCCACTGAAAAGAAGAGTGACAGGACAAGAGCCTTGAAGGCATGCCATTTTACAGAAATAGTATCAAGGAGATCAGAATGTTAATATTGGATTAGTATTTACTATATGTACACTATGCAAATTATGTATACGCTATTAGTATTCACTGCAGGTAACACACACATTCATAAAGTCTTAAGAGAGAAAAGTTGCAGTATACACAATTGTAGTTACATTTTTGGTCAATCACTTCACAGATTAAAATATAAGGATATAGATTAAGGAAATGTCATGAACTTAATATTGATTAAAGTGATAGTAACTTTTTGGTACATCAGTTTGAGAAGTTTAGTTATGGAAGAAGATTTAATCGGGTGATGCTTAAGGAGGTCAGGACATGCAAATTATTATTCCAAAAAGTTTCTCATTGATTTTGACCTACTATTAAAGGAATGAGTCAATTGATTCTCATATGTGTACTAGTATAATAAAAATGGTTGATATAACTAATTAAATTTCTGCCAAGTATGAAAAAGAAGGGTAAATATATGACTCATTAAAATGTTGTTGTTTTGAGCTGTGCCTGTGGCTCAAAGGGGTAGAGCACGGGCCCCATATACCAGAGGTGGTGTATTCAAACCCGGCCCCGGCCAAAAACTGTAAAAAAATAAATGAATGAAAATAAAAAAATAAAATAAAGTGTTGTTGCTTTAATACATGTTAAAGTTAAAAAAACAAAAACAACAAAAGCTGGGCAATGTTGAGTACAGGAAGTGGTACTGAGCTAGAAGAAAGAGTAAAGAAATTGTCATTGCACTCCAAGGGCATAGGAGAGTAACTGGTTCCCAGAGGAGACTTGAAAGTTCTTCTTTACTTGAAAGTTCTTCTTTACATCAAAATGAACATCTCCAGATTTCAGAATCTTTAGTTTGCTTTTAATTAAAATGCAAAAGGTGGAAAAGTTCTCAAGGATAACAGCACCATGGCCATAAAGTTGCAAGCATTAAATACCTACAGTCACATGACACTTAATTTTACTTTTGGTTATAATTTTGTTTTATAGAAAAAAACCTTCATTTCCAGGGCATTCCCTAATGGAAACATAGTTGTATTATAATTGGTGAAAGTAACATAGGGTTTTTAATTATCTAAACTCCAAATAAATGTCATTTGTGATAAAAGTGTTGCTAGGTTGATAGTCACTCTGTTCTGTTCATAAAATATTTGTCCAAATCTTAGAAGAAGTAAATAGTGCTTTGTGAACCCCCAATATCCTATTAATCCCTACAATTTCCCTGTGAAATACAAGTAGCAAATTATTTCTATTTCACAGATGAAACAGATTCAAAGTCTATTACAGTTAGCCATAAGGTGAATGTCATATATATTTTTTAACTCATTATTTGGAAAGAATTCAAATTAACAGAAAAATTTTAAGAGTAGTAGTAGTAGAATTAAGACCTATTCTATTCACCTGTACTAACAAGTTGTTCAAATTTTGCCCCACTGTTTATTTTATGCACTCATTGAAGCAGGGGACAATAAATTAAAGACATTATGATCCTTTACTGTCATATACTTCAGCATCCATTTGCTAAGGACCAGCACATTCTTTTGTATAACCATGGCACATTTATTATAATCAATGCTTTTAACAATATATACAAATATATAGTCATTATTCAAATTTTGCCTGTTGACCAATAATGTTCTTTATAGAAAAAAAAAAAATTCTAATGCAGAAACCAATTCAACATCATGCATTATATTTTTCTTTGCTCTTGAGACTCCTTTAATCAATCTTGAACAGCTCTTCAGTCTCCCTTTATTCTTGATGTTAACATTTCTAAATGATAGGTATGAGTTGATTTAAGGAATATTCCAATTTGAGAATTGCCTAATTTTTCTCATATTTATATTGTTCATGCCTTTTGAACTGAAAGGTAATGTTTTTTTCACTTTATTATTACTATTGCTAGGGTTTGAAAACATTGGGGAAATTTATGATCAAACCCAAAAAGTTTCACAAAAGGGGTTTACAGATGGTGGTTTGGAATCCCATTTATTGTCATTTAATGTTTTCTGAATATTTAACTCCCTTAAATTCCAAGTTCGTCACTATATTTTCCAGCATCTCCTCCCAGCAGAAGTCAGTTTCCTGTGCTTCCTCTGGTACAGCAGGACCCTCGTATAGCATCTGCCTGCCACAGTGGATTGTAGAGATCATTCTGAAGGCCCTATGCCCTATTCTCTCAGGATTGCAATATTGATGTTTGTTCCTCTTTATGCTCTTACCTTATTAATTATTTTTTACCTTGCAGGTAAATGGGGCAATTAAGTTGAGATTGCTATTCTCTTGTCCTTTGCTTATTTTTTGAATTTCATCCCTATCACAGAATTAAAATAAAACAATATTCCCAAAATTGTCTCTATTTCTGAGAAGTTTAACTGTTATCTAATAAAGGAAAATAATGTTTCTTTCATATTTTAAATTGTTTATCCAGTTCGTTACTACATTTTTTTCCTAGCAAGTAGAAATTTATCATTTTGGGGTCATTATCTGGTCAGATATGGGACACTGATTTTATCTGACATCTTTGTCAATTGTATGACTATCCCTGTTTTACTATAGATATACAAGTTTTATACAGTTGAGACTTTGAGTACTGTTGGTAAACTTGCCTGACATAAATCAAAAGTCACAAAGGGAGCACTGGTAGACAGTGATAGAGCACTGGGCTTACAGAGTTAAGGCTCCAGTCATCTCTACACTTTAAAGCAATGCGATTGTTACACATACTGACATTTAAAAACCTGTACTTCTTAACTGGTAAAAATAAGAATTACCTTGCTAGTGATATCCACTTTAAGTGATGCTTTTATGCTTTAATTCAAAAGGTCTTAAAGGAATTTAAATGCATCAGAATGCTGTCCATGTTCTTCAGCTAAATAACCAGTCTTGGGTTTGTGTCACCATCTTCAGCTTTTACATTTTGGTTATAACTTGATGGTGGGATTTAGAAATTTTCAAAAAGTTCTCAAAGTAAAATGACTTAACATTCATTTTAACTTCTTTTAAATGAGGTCACTGAAGTTTTACAAAAGGAAGTTATATATCAAGGTATTTTATACAACAAGATGTAAAATGAGGACTGGCTGAGAAGGGTATGAGATGTAAAACTTTACATTGTTCTGATAGATATTACCAGGTTTAAAACATCATTGGTCTGATTAGTCCCAGCAAACTCTCAATGTTTATTAATCATGTATAATACTAATGTAGATAACTGCATCTCTTTTCCTTTCAGGAAAATGGTATGTATTTTCTTTAGAAAGGATTACATTAATAACTTTATTTTTTAATTTTTTTTATAATACCTTAGTGTTATCCAAAACAGCTCCAATAGTAATACTTAATTTTTTTTTGCACTGCACATACAAAAAAATGAACAAGAAAGGTATTTTTCCACATCATATAGAGTACTTAGAGTATATTCAGAATTAAAGTAAGAATATTAAATATTTAGCATTGTAATTCTAAGATGGAATTACAAATCTGAAAGAGTAGTGAATCTTTGGAATAAGAGGTTTAAATTCAAATTGTACTAGGTCCTGCTGCTTAAAGCACATGGATAACAAACAAACTATTTTCTCTGTCTAGTGAAGACTGTTTAAGACAGTAATTTATTGATTTTACTTGTTTGGGGCTTTTATTTTTGTTGTCTAAAAAATCTCTCTTGTATTTGATTTTCAGTTTATACATAAACACACAGAAATTAAACTTGACATACAGACTCCCAGCGTTAGCTGGGTACTTTATGTTCTAAAAACATTCCCACTAATGATTTCTCCAAAAGTGTACTGAGAGAAAGAACTTAGTACAAGAAGAAACATGGCTAATTTCTTTCTTTTTTTTTTTTATTATAGATAAAAATATGCACCATAGATGTGGCCCAACCCATCACCCTCCCTCCACCCAAACCTCCCCCCTCCCTTCCCCTTCCTTGGTCCTTTCCTCATAGTCTTGTGGTATAGTTGGGT
>CAUYPK010013575.1:0-43725 GCA_963574355.1 Loris lydekkerianus | reverse complement strand
CCACCCTCTGGCTCTCAGCAGCCACCCTCTGGCTCTCAGCAGCCACCCTCTGGTTCTCAGCAGCCACTCTCTGGTTCTCAGCAGCCACTCTCTGGTTCTCAGCAGCATCTCTCTGGTTCTCAGCAGCATCTCTCTGGCTCTCAGCAGCCACCCTCTGGCTCTCAGCAGCCACCCTCTGGCTCTCAGCAGCCACCCTCTGGTTCTCAGCAGCCACTCTCTGGTTCTCAGCAGCCACTCTCTGGTTCTCAGCAGCATCTCTCTGGCTCTCAGCAGCCACCCTCTGGTTCTCAGCAGCCACTCTCTGGCTCTCAGCAACATCTCTCTGGCTCTCAGCAGCATCTCTCTGGCTCTCAGCAGCCACCCTCTGGTTCTCAGCAGCCACCCTCTGGTTCTCAGCAGCCACCCTCTGGTTCTCAGCAGCATCTCTCTGGTTCTCAGCAGCATCTCTCAGGTTCTCAGCAGCATCTCTCTGGCTCTCAGCAGCCACCCTCTGGTTCTCAGCAGCCACCCTCTGGCTCTCAGCAGCCATCCTCTGGTTCTCAGCAGCCACTCTGGCTCTCAGTGGCCACTTTCTGATGTTGTGCTGCTTCTAACAGCTTCCTTAATTCGTTTACTTCTTGTTTGGTGTTGCACAGCTGCTGCTGGGATTCTGAAAAGCTTTGCTGTAGCTACTGGAGTTCTTTAAGATGACTCTCAGAGGGAACTCCATTGTTTTCCTGGTAAGTTACCCAAGCAGCATCAATGTTTAGTGGCTCCTTCCTAATTGCTGCCTGCAGATCTTCCACCCACTTCTCCAACACTGTGCAGTGGTTGAAGAGGTCCTTGTAGCACTCCTGGCTTTCACACAGGTGTTACGTAGTGCCATGGAGTTGAAGGTCAAGAGAATTTTTCTCCTCGAGTAGCTCAGAGAATTATGTGGCTTGTTCTGCCTGTGTCTGGCTAAGCTGGGCTTGCAAAGCCTTAAGTTCCTCTTTCTCCTGGAGCAGTCACTTTAGCAATACAGATTGTTCCATGATTGCAGATGTCTCCTTATACTGTGCAGCTTGTTCTGCCTGTGTCTGGCTGAGCTGGACTTGCAAAGCCTTAATGAGTCCCTCCTTCTCCTGGAGCAGTTGCTTTAGCATTATAAATTCTTCCACTTATGTAGAAGTCTCAATGAACTGGGAGTGGCTCCCTCGACTGACGTTGTGCTTTCAGTTCTGTTTGTTCAACAAAGTGACTTCAGCCTTCGCGTGCAGTCTTTGGTTTTTTATTTCTTTATCACAAGCTTTTTTTCATTCTGGTAGGCTTGATATTTTTGCTGTAGCTGAATATCCTTCAGCCTGATGATGTCTTTCAACTCTACCAGCAACTGCTCTGCACAAGCCAGGTGTTTCAGAACACTCTTCTATGTTCTGGTAAAGTTCATCTAAGTTTCCTGGGTTGATTCCTGGGCAGCTTGCTCTGCCTGTGCCTGCGTAAGCTGGGCTTCCATGTATGTACCTACTTCCTTCTTCTCCTGGAGTTTAATTTTTATTTTCATGTCTTCCTCTGTAGAAGACAGAGGAGAGTGGCTCCCCTGGCTGACATTGTGCCTTCAGTTCTTCTGTATGTTTGTTTAACAGAGTGACTTCAGCCTTCACATGCAGTCTTTGGTTTTTTATTTTTTTATTAGGAACTATTTTGTCATTCTGATAGGCTTGATCTTTCTGCTGTAGCTAAACACCCTTCAGCCTGACGATGTCTTTGAGCTCTACCACCAACTGCTCTGCACAAGCCAGACTTTTGAGAACACTCTCCTGTGTTCTCTTGGTCAATTTCATCTCAGTTTCCTGGGCTGATTCAAGGCTCAAGGGAGCCATCTCATTTTCATATCTTATCTTCTGAAAATTCACGTTCACTAATGTTTTCTAATCCCTGAGGTCTGGAAACCTGTCCCCCATGGAGTCTAGATTCTTGAGCATTTTCTTGAGAGGTGTGGACAAGGCATGGGCTGTTCCAGGTCTGTGCTGATTCTCTGCCAAGGGTGTAAAGAAAGGATTGTGGACTGAAGGAGCCATATAGGAAAGGGAGCCATTGTTCTTATTTGTGGAAAGGACTTTAACCTATTATTTACTTAGTTGACATCAGAAAATTCATAATGAGAAAGACTAGTTAATGTTTGTAGGAAAGCTCCTCACTGACACTTATTCTTTATTCAGCTTAGAGTTTAAAATGGAAATAAAGAAAAAGAATGGGCGTGTAAAGCTAAATTCATACCTCATCTTTCATGCATAATTTCATACCCATTGAAAAACCTATTTACTATGGGCACAATGGCTCATGCCTGTAATCCTAGCTCTCTGGAGGCTAAGGCAGGTGGATTGCTTGAGCCCAGGAGTTGGGAGACCAGCCTGAGCAAAAGTGAGACCCCATCTCTACTAAAAATAGAAAAACTAGCCAGGCATTGTGGCACATGCCTATAGTCCCAGCTACTTGGGAGGCTGAGGCAAGAGGATCACTTGACCCCAAGAGTTCGAGGTTGCTGTGAACTATAATGCCATGACACTTTACCCAGGGTGACAGAGTGAGACTTTTTGTCTCACAAAAAAGAGAAACCCATACACACATAGAGACTTCCTGGATTCAAATCTTGAGTTCCTGTTACTGGCTGTGTGATCTTGGACAAATTCATTAACCTCTCTGGGCCTTGGATTCCCCATTATTAAAAGGGTATAATAGAATAGAGTTGCTGTACATCCTTTACAGCAATGTGTGTGAGCTATGTCTCCCCAGATATAACTTTCCTTCTCTGGAGGTTACAACTAATCGCATCTAGGACTCAACTGGCTGGGATGTGCATCCACCACATCCTTGATCAGTCTCTTGTCCTTTGCTGACTTGAAGGCCATCATAAGGAATAGGGAGAAACCTCCCCCATCCTCACCTGAGAACCTGGTGCAGGTGGCCTGAAATGCAGCCAGAGAATAAGTGAAGCAACCAGAGGCATCTCTGCTTGCTAAGTTGGGAGAGGAAAGAGATGAGAGGATGAAGGGCAACTGCCCCATCTAAAGTGAAGAGAGCATGAGATTGTACAGGTTTTCCTGTTGTCCAGAAAATTTGCTCCCAGCTGAGCGCAACCTAAGTGTCCACTGGACAGATGAACGGGTAAAGAAAATGTGATGTATATATACAATAAAACACTATGCAGTTTTTAAAAAGAAGGAAATCCTGTCATTTGTGATAACATGGATGAACCTGAAGGACATTATGCAAACTGAAATACAACAGGCACAGAAAGACATACTACATGATCTTACTGACATGGGAAATCTAAAAAGTTGAACTCAATGAAGTAGAGAGTAGAATAGTAATTGTCAAGGGCTAGGAAGAGGAGGAATAAATGTTGGCTAAAGGAACAAAGTTTCAGTTACACAGGTTGAATTAGTTCTAGAGATCTACAATGTATCCCAAAAGTTGCCCATAAAGTCACCATACATAGGAAAAATGGGAAATTGAAGCTAAATGTACCTTTATTTACAAAATATTCATTACAAAATTTTACAAAGAGGTGGCCAACATGTAGAGAGTATTTTGTAAAATATTTTGTAATATCATGGCATGATGACTACAGTTAATAATAATGCACTAGATATTTGAAATTTTCTAAAAGATTAGGTCTTGAGTGTTCTCACCATTAAAAAATAAGGGAGGTCATGGGTATATTAGTTTGACTTAATCATATCACAATGTATACATATATCAAAACATCCCACTATACTCCATAAACATATGATTTTATTTATTTATTTATATTTTTATTTATTTTTGAGACAGAGTCTCACTTTATCGCCCTCAGTAGAGTGCTGTGGCGTCACAACTTACAACAACCTCCAACTCCTGGGCTTAGGTGATTCTCTTGCCTTAGCTTACCAAGTAGCTGGGACTACAGGTGCCCACCACATCGCCTGGCTATATTTTTGTTGCAGTTTGGCCGGGGCTGGGTTTGAACGCCACCCTCCATATATGGGGCCAGCGCCCTACCCACTGAGCCATAGGCGCCACCCAATATATATGATTTTTAATTGTCAATCATGTCTTTAAAAGTAGAGAGGAGCGATGTAAACATCATGTACCCTCTGATATGAGGCACTGAATAAACAATCACCTCTGTGGTATTTCTGAATTAATGCATAACCTCCAACATAATTATAAAAGATGTTGGAATAAAAGACAAATTGAGGGATATTCCACAAAATAACTGGCCAATATTCTTTTAAAATGTCTCTAATTTGTGAAAAACAAGAAAAACTGAGGAACTGCTACAGATTGGGGGAGACAAAAGAAATAACAAGTAAATGCAATAGCTGGGTGCGGTGCCTCACATCTGTAATCCCAGCATTTTGGAAGGCTGAGGCAGGTAGATTGTCTGAACTCGAGTTTGAGAACAACCTGAGCAAAAAAGCATGACCCTGTCTCTACTAAAATTAGAAAACCTAAACTGGCGTTGTGGTGGGTGCCTGTATTCCCTGTTACTCAGGAGGCTGAGGCAAGAGCATGGCTTGAGCCCAAGAGTTTGAGGTTGCTGTGGGCTGTGATGCCACACTACTCTACCCAGGGCAACAGAGTGAGACTCTGTCTCTAAAAAAAAAAAAAGGCAAATGTAATGTGAGGTCTTGCAAGACTAGGTCTTGCAGTGGACAAAGAACATTTAGGGAAAAGGAGTACAGTTTAATTATGAGTATTATAACGACATCAATTCCTGTTTTGATAATTGTGCTGTGGTTATATAATGTCAACATTAAGGGAAGCTGGGTAAAGGCTATATGACTCTCTATTGTAACATTTCTGTAAGTCTAAAATTATTTCAAAATTAAAAACAAAAAAAGACTTTTCTCTACTTGGGAGTTTCTGAAAGTCTTTGTTTTTGTTCTTTAGATCTATATACTTTCCTTTTACTCTGGATGACATCTCAAGGACTGAGCTGGGGGAAAGGTAATAGACCAGGCCAGATACCATCTTGTCAGAAAATAGAAACATATTCAAGGCTTAATGTATTTTAACATGTTTTCCTCTTTATTTTATGTTCTTAAAATTACAAAAGAAATATATGTGGTTAACAAATTAAAAACAATACGAAGATATATAAATTAGAAACGTATTACCCTTCTCTACCAGGGTAACCATGTGAATTAACACGTTGGTCTATATCCTTCCACACTTTTTGTTCATGTAACTATACACCTGCATATGTGCACATACTGGCTTTTAATTCTTTAAAAAATAGAATCATATATACTATTATGCAATTTCCCCTTTTCACTTAATATATACCATGAACATCCCCACATATTAGTAGGATTCTAGCTATGCTCTCCCTGCCCAAATTCCATCATTTATGTATTTTTCTTTTTGGCTTTCCTTTTCCCTAACTCTCACCTACCTGCATCACCCACCTCCCCAAAACCTGGTGCATATTCATCTATATTTTTCTCCATGCATATACAATTACACACGAACATACATGGATACATGTTTTGCTAATGATTTACAAAAATGGGTCCTATCTTACACACTTAATATTTATCTTGCTTTTTTCACTCCAAAAAATATGGTGGAATTCCCTTCAAGCCCACAGCATAGTTTTAATTTGTCCATTTTAATGGCTATATACACGTTCTATGGAATTGATACACTGTAGTTCTTTCCTTCTCCCAATTTCCCTACTGATGGGTATGGCATTTACTTTGATTCTAGTTGTTGTTTTTTTGTTTGTTTGTTTGTTTTGCCATTAGGAACAATTGGTGTGTGTGTGTGAGAGAGAGAGACAGATTCTCACTATGTCACCCTCAGTAGAGTGCTGTGGCTTCACAGCTCACAGCAACCTCAAACTCTTGGGCTTAAGTGATTCTCTTGCCTCAGCCTCCCAAGGAGCTGGGACCACAGGCGCCCACCACAATGTCCGGCTATTTCTTGTTGCAGTTACCATTGTTGCTTAGCTGTCCCCAGGCTGGGTTCAAACCTGCCAGCGTTGGTGTATGTGGCTGGTGCCGTAACCGCTGTGCTACAGGCACCGAACCCATTAGTAATAATTTTATAATAAATGCCCATGTTGACCAGGCATGGTGGATCATCCTGTAATCCTAGCACTCTGAGAGGATGGGAGGATGGTAAAGTTAATCTCTCCTAACTCTTAGATCATACATGTAGTTTCCTTTGTTTTTTGAAAGAATTTTGTTACAATATTTTAAAATTTTAACTTTCATACCCTCCTGGAATTTGTTTTTAGATATGATTTGTGTTGTTACTGTCTTCAAGATTGAAAGTCAACTGTACCAGAATTCATTTTTGAGTAAACTACTCTTTTTGGCTGTAGTTGGAGATTCTACCTTTTCCATACATGAAAAAACTCATATATATACTAATATCTATTTCTCAATGTTCTTTTCTGTTCCACTGATATAGTTATCTGTTGTTTGCCAATACTATATTAATTTCATCAGAATAGCTTCATGTTATCTTTTGATACCTAGTATGGTATTTTCCTTTTCATACTTTCCTTGTCTAGATTCTCAAGCATTTATTTTTTCATATAAAATTTTAGATTGTTTCATATAAGTAGGAAAATATCAAGATCCAGTGTATTTTTTAAAAATCATATAAATTACTAGGTGTTTATTGTCAGTACTGAGAACAGTTCTTGATCTTAGTACTCTGCCTTTTTAGAAAATGTTTCTAAACTGAAAAAGTTATTAAAGTTTCATCATTTATTAGTATGCAACCATAATATCAGCAAAAAAGGCGTCATTTTACCTTTTCTCTTCCATTGTTAATACCAATTACTTTCTTTTTACTGACTTCACTGAAATCTACAAGATAATGTTAAATTCCTGATTTATAAAAAAAATGGCTTTGGGCTCAGTGCACGTAGCACAGTGGCTATGGTGCCAACCAAATACACCGAGGGTGGTGGGTTGGAACCCAGCCCGGGCCAGATAAACAACTGCAACAAAAAAGTAGCTGGGCCTTGTGGTGGACACCTGTAGTGCCAGCTTCTTGGGAGGCTGAGGCAAGAGAATTGCTTAAGCCCAAGAGTTTGAGGTTGCTGTGAGCTGTGATGCCAGAGCACTCTACTGAGGTGACATAGTGAGACTTTGTCTAAAAAAAAAAAATGGCTTTGACTTAATAAATACCATGTGGTTTTGGTAAAATACAAAACTTTGTCATACAGTTTAATTTATATTTTATTAGATTAGAAATGTTTATAAATTTTATTCAATAGTTTTTCAGCATCTATTCATAATTCATATGATTCTTAAGCTGTTGATTTTATTGGTATATTTCCTATTGCTGAACTGGCTTTGCATTCTTGCAATAACTCTTAGTCATAATAGTATGTCAATCTTTAAGAATATTGTTGAATCCTATTTGCTATTGTCTTAATCATAATTTTTCTTCCTATACTCATGAATAAGACTCATCTAGAGTTTTTTCCCCCAACTATCTTTATTTGGTTCTGGTGTTTAAACTTATTCTGACTTCATAAAATAAATAGGAAGTACAGTGTATGGACTGTATTACAATCCATGTATAATAAACATTGATATTACTTGTTCTTTAAAAAAGAGTGGGTAGATAGGGCGGCACCTGTGGCTCAGTGAGTAGGGCACCAGCTCCATATACTAAGGGTGGTGGGTTCAAACCTGGCCATGCCAAACTGCAACAAAAAATAGCCAGGTGCTGTGGCGGGCGCCTGTAGTCCCAGCTACTGGGAGGCTGAGGCAAGAGAATCACCTAAGCCCAAGAGCTGGAAGTTGCTGTGAGCTGTGATGCCACAGCACTCTATGGAGGACAATGGAGTGAAAGTCTATCTCTTAAAAAAAAAAAAAAAAAGAGTAGGTAGATAAAACTAATCATGAAACCATCTGGGTCTGCAGCATTTTTCCATTATAGATCTTCAATCACTTTTCCAAATTCTTCAGTGGTAACTGTTCTAACAAGTTTTCTACTTTTTAATGCAATTTCATAACTTATAGTTTGCTAGAAAAGCATCCATTTCCTGTGCTTAAAAAATGTTGATATAGAGTTGTATAATGAATGTTTATCATTTTTAAAATCATGTCTCTATCTGTGATTATATCTCCTTTCTCATTCTGGATTAGACAGTCTTACATGGAGGCAAATCTTAAACAATATGGATTCCAAGTAGCTTATTTTTTTTTTTTTTTTTTTTGCAGTTTTTGGCCAGATCTGGGTTTGAACCTGCCACCATAAGCATATGGGGCCGATACCCTACTCCTACTCCACAGGCATCACCCCTTTTTTTTTTTTTATGATAGAGTAGCCCTGGGTTGAGTGCTCTGGCATCAGCCTAGCTGACAGCAAACTTCAGGGTGCAAGTGATCCTCCTGCTGCAACCCCCTGAGTACCTGGGATTATATTCACCTACCACAATGCTTGGCTAATTTTTCTATTTTTAGTGGAAACAGGGTCTTGATCTTACTCAGGCTGTTCTCAAACTCCTGTGATCAAGCAATCCACTGGCCTCAGCCTCCCATACTGCTGGGAGCCATAGCATGCCTGGCCTCATTTCTTTTCTGATATGGATGACATGCTAGCTTAAGGAAGCAGTTATTTTTTCCCCAAACATTGGAATACAGAAAACTCTGGGATTTAGTGTCTGGAACAAGTGCCACGTAAATTTATAGATGAAACTGGATATTGCTTAAATAATTTGCAAAAAAGAAAAGAATTCTCCTTGATTGGTCTCTGCATGAAACACTTCTGAATTAAAAGACCTGTAGAAGGTTGGGCTCAAGCCTGTAATCCTAGCACTCTGGGAGGCTGAGTTGGGAGCATTGCTTGAGCTCCCTCAAGACCAGTCTGAGCAACAGCAAGACCTCATTTTTACTAAAAATAGAAAAACTAGCCAGGCATTATGGCAGGTGCCTCTAGTGCAAGCTACTCAGGAGGCTGAGCCCAAGAGTTTGAGGTTGCTGTGAGCTATGATGACTTCATGGCTCTCTAACCTGGGAGATAGATATATATATATATATCTGTAGAAAAAGTACTGTATGTCTTCTACTACTTTGCAGCAAGACTAAATATGAATAGTGAACAATATACCAGGAAACACTACTTTTTTGTCAAATATTGAGTGTGCCAGGTAATCACATATACAGTGTTTGGTTTTCCCAGTATCAGGTTATTAAACAATTCATTAGCTTTGCATTTTCGACATAACTACATTTTTAGTAAGGTTTTTGGCTGACTTATCAAGAGACATGTAAAAACATTGCTTTGTTATTCTAAAGAGGACTAAATAATACCTACTATAGCCATTAACATTTATTACAAAAAGGTAGAGAAAATGTAGCTGGTATAAATAAAGTTCTTTTTTAAAAAGTGGACTTGTTATCTTTTGTATTGTTAAGACATCAAAACACAGTGGTGATATTTAGAGTGCAAAAGTATGGTGAATGGCATTCTATATCCTATGTGATGTATGTATTTGATACTCACAATTTATGTTAAATTCACATTTACCAGTCCAAAGTACAATAGTACTGATTTTATGGCTCAGTGTGGAATGTATTATAGTATACCTTTAAGTCTCTTCATATATATTTTGTATTCTGTTGTCATTCTATTTACTATATCTTCAAACATTTATGTGCCAGAGACTTCATGTTTAGGTTTTATAAAGTATTTTCTATAATTTTTTTTATAAAAGTTTCTACAACAATTGGAACATGACTTCTGTTAAGACAAAACACTTTGTCCAAATTCATTCAATCAATAAGATTTTTCCTAAGTATGCATTCTCCATTGTACAATGAAACAGAACATCTTGCTCAAGGCTTTCCCACAATTATTAGGTTTTTATTGCTATAGACATTTTCCTAGCATGAATTTTCTGATGTCTACTGAGATTTGGCTTCTGGTAAAAAGCTTTGCCACATTCATTGCATCCATAAGGTTTTTCTCCTGTATGAGTTCTCCAGTGTTTATTGAGGCATGACTTCTGGCTGAAGGACTTTCCACATTCTCTGCAATGATAGGGTCTTTCTCCTGTGTGCATTTTTCTATGTACATTGAGGTATGACTTCTCACCAAATGACTTCCCACATTGACTGCACACAAAGGGTCTCTCTCCCGTATGTGTTCTCTGATGTTCTGTGCGGTGTGACTTCTGGGTGAAGGTTTTTCCACAAAAAAAACATTCAAAGGGTCTTACCCCGGTGTGAATCCTCTGGTGTTTAATGAGGGTTGACTTATGAGAAAAGGCTTTCCCACAGTCAGTGCATCCATACGGTTTCTCCCCAGTGTGACTTCTCTGATGCCTAATGAATTCAGACTTGTAGCAGAAGCCTTTCCCACACTCACTACAGACATGGGGTTTTTCTGTAGGTGGAACCCTCTTCCGTTTATATACAAGAGAATTGGTTACTGCTGGTTTATACATAAGTGCTGAGTTACGGCTGAAAGCTTTCTCACAGTGACTGCATCTGCACGGTTTATCTCTATTAGGTCTTCTATCATGGTTTATATGTTGTAACAATTTCCCATATGCATTACATTCATCTTGTTTTTTTGCACAGTTTCTCTTAAAACCAACCAAGTCTAAATTATAGTTTAAACTCATTCCACAAGGGTCCCAGTTATTGTTGTTTTGAATTGAAGAAAAAAGATCAGTGTTCAGAAGTGATATTTTCCCAAATTTACTATATTCACTGCTTCTCTCCTTGGGTAATGTTTTCTTGCTGATGACTGCACCTTGCCTCAAAAACATGTCTTGCCTTCTTTTCCTCTGGACTCTAATTTGCCAGATGTCTTCTGGAGAAAGTATAGAGAATCATTCTTTATGTAACTTTATAGTAAAAGAAATGCCCTCAAAATTTAAAGGGTACACAGACATGAATAGAGGACACAAACCATAAGCAAAATGCAGGGAAGAGTATTCTGTGAGTAGAGAATATTCAGAACACTGCCACACTGAAATGTATTATAGAATATAGAAAGAAAGAATTTCAAAGACGATAGGATTATATCACAGAGCAAGCAGGGGTTGGTAAACTTGTTCTTAAAGGGCCAGAGAATGAATATTTGAGGCTTTGTGGCCATATGGTCTTTGTAATAATTACACAACACTCCTACTATACCATGAAAACATGGACAATGTATAAACATAAGGGTATGGCTATGTTCTAAAAAAACTTTATTCACAAAAGCATCTGGCTGATCTGTAGGCCACAGTTTACTGATCCCTTTTATGGAGGAAAGATGTCTTAAGTGTTATATAGCACCTTGCTACGTAACATGTGTGTCTTTAAACAGCAACTTTGGTTCTATCTGGCAGAATCTCAGTTCTCACCTCAGACCGACTGAATCATTTCAACAAGGTAACCAGGTGATTCTTAACACACTGGAGTTTGACAAGCACTGATAAAGCAGTTATCAGAGAATTTATCATGTTGGGCTCCTTACTTGCAATATCAATGGCAAAGAGCTTGAAGGGGAACTAGATAAATCTAACTGGGACTTAAAGCAGTTCTGGGCTGTGAACTTGGATAGGAAAATAATTACTTTTTTTTTTTTTTCACTAAGCTCTAACTGCAACTGCACATTTCCTTTGATTATGAATATAAACAGAAAAACTGTAATTTAGCAGTTTTTATGACTTATACTAGTTTACGAATATTGGTATTGTCATGTCACATTGCAGTTGTTGACAATTTCTCAAACTATGTTTACGATTATCTCTTCTTTGAGGTCACAATAGTTATTAGACCTGACGCTTGATCTCATTATTGAATATAGAAATAAAGAAGTACACTTATTAATAAGTCAGACATTTTGAAAGTATTTTGACAACTATTTTCTATCTTTTAATAATTATGGTACATATTTTAGTAATTTGTTTTTCTCATAATCTTACTAATTGTATTTTATATTTAAATAAATTTTTTTTTTTTTTTTTTTTTTTGAGACAGAGCCTCAAGCTGTCACCCTGGGTAAAGTGCTGTAGCACCACAGCTCACAGCAACCTCTAAGTCCTAGGCTCAAGCGATTCTCCTGCCTCCGCTTGAGCCACAGGCGCCGAGCCAAAATTTAAATTTTATCTAAAATAAAATTTATATATAAAAATATATATAAATATATATTTAGATATATTTATATATTGTATATTATATATTTATTAAAATATACATATATAAATATGTAATTTATATTTTTATATATAAAATTTATAGGGCGGTGCCTGTAGTTCAGTCGGTAGGGTGTACCAGCCCCATATACCAAGGGTGGGTGGTTCAAACCCTGCCTGGGCCAAACTACAACAAAAAAATATCCAGGCGTTGTGGCAGAATGCTGTAGTCGCAGCTTCTCAGGAGGCTGAGGCAAGAGAATCGTCTAAGCCCAGAAGCTGGAGGTTGCTGTGAGCTGTGACACCACGGCACTCTACCATGGGCAACAAAGTGAGACTCTGTCTCTAAAAAAATAAATAAATAAAAATTTAAAAAAAAAAGATATATAAAAATATTTATAATTTTTATTTTTATTTTATTTTTATAAATGAATAATATTAATAAAAACATTTACAAATTATAAAATTAAAAATTTTATAAAAATAAAATTTATATATAAAAAGCTGTCTATAGCCTTCAACAAAATACCTAAGAGGTCCATGGCACAAAAATAATTAAGAACCCTGACTTAAAGACATTTAGACATGATATAATCTGGGTTTTATTTTAAGAGATATCAATGAAAAGTGAAAAGTGGTAAGGAAGAGTTAAAGCTATTTCTCAGAGAAAAACTGTACATCAACAAACCCCCCACGTATGGATAGAAAATCAGGGAGAATTGGGTGGTGCCTGTGGCTCAGTAGGCAGGGCACCAGCCCCATATACTGAGTGGCAGGTTTGAACCCAGCCCTGGCCAACTAAAAAAGCAGCAATGGCAACTGCAACAAAAAATAGCCGGGCGTTGTGGCGGGCTATTAGTCCCACCTACTCAGGAGGCTGAAGCAAGAGAATTGCTTAAGCCCAAGAGTTGGAGGTTGCTGTGAGCTGTGACGCCACAGGACTCTACCAAGGGCAACAAGAGTGAGACTCTGTCTCAAAAAAAAAAATAAAATTAGGGAGAGTGGCAGAGGCCAAAGATTCAAAGTGACTACATGGTGGCAAAGCACTGGAATAAAAAGAAAAGTGAGGGGTGTGTATGTGTCCATGTGTCCGTGTGTGTGTGTGTGTGTGTGTGTGTGTGTTTGTGTCTCCCTCTCACAGGGACAATAAGGACCAATAAGGATGATGTTAGTTTTTGACATACAGGCAATCTTTGGGTTACAAATGAGATAGGTTCTGTAGGTTTGTTTTGAGACAGAGCCTCAAGCTGTCACCCTGGGTAGAGTGCTGTGGCATCACAGCTCACAGCAACCTCCAACTCCTGGGCTCAAGCTATTCTCCTGCCTCCACCTCCCAAGTAGCTGGGACAATGGGTGCCCCCATAAGGCCCAGCTATTTTTGGTTGCAGCCATAATTGTTGTTTGGCAGGCACAGGCTGGATTCGAACTGGCCAGCTCAGGTGTATGTGGCTTGCACCTTAGCCACTTGAGCCACAGGCATTGAGCCTGTAGGTTTGTTCTTAAGTTGAATTTGTATATAAGATGGCACAGGTTACATTTACCTATTATCTGTAATAGCCTCCATTTGCAACTACTAGTCATACATCAGTCAGATATTTGCAACTCAGGGACTTACTTAATAGTCCCTGTTTGTAAGTGTGACTTGTACGTAAATCCAATGATTGGAACTTGGGGACTGCCTGTACATAGAACAAGGCAAGTGGATATACTGTGGAGATGATCTACAGTCTAGTAAAATGGGGAAGTGGTGGTGCAACAGGGACAAAGTGCCCAAGTGGACAAAGGGGCCAGTCGTGATTATCACGTGCTCTCAGAATGAATGAGCTCTTTAGGGAGTTTCACCACTGGGAAGAGAACTGAGTTATGGGAAATGGAAAATGCAGCAGTCTCTTGGAAAGAAAAGGTGAGGTTTGAACCAGGGAAATAGGAAGACAGAACACTTAGAAAAGAAAACTGGGCTGGATGCAGTGTCTCACACCGTAATCCCAGTACTCTGGGAGGCCAAGGCAAGTGGATTGCTTGAGCTCAGGAGTTGGAGACCAGCCTGAACAAGGTTCAGCCCTCATTTTTAGAGATCCTATTTTTAGAGATGAGGATGAGCCCTCATCTCTAAAAATAGCCAGGTGTTGTGGTGGATGCCTGTAGTCCCAGCTACTAGGGAGGCTGAGCCCAAGAATTTGAGGTTGCTGTAAGCTATGACGCCATGGCACTCTTCTCAGGGCAGAGAGTGAGACTGTGTCTCAAATAAAAAAGGAGGACTGACTAGATACTTTTTTGTGGAATTTGCATTATACCATTTTCAAAAGAGAACAGCAACTGATAGCCAAACTACCATGGTTTCAGGAAGGCTGATGAACACATTGTAATGAAACATGCTGGTGGGCACCAGAAAGGAGCGGGTAAAAGCACTGGTTTTGGAACCTGATGACCACCTTCAAATTCTGCTCATCTCTCACTTATTGTGTGTTCCAAAACAAGTTTCTTACCATTCAGATTGTTCTGTCGTTTGCAAATATGGTAATAAAGGCTGACTACCTCACAGCATTGTAAGGGTTACATTGGTCCATGTATGTAAAGTGGTAAGAACAGACCAAGGTACACACTGATGTTAACCAATAATTCTAATGCTGCTGATGCTACAGCTACTGAAAGCTGGATGGTGATAATTTCAAAGACATCATTTCGACAAAAAGCATGCAAATGATATGAATAGTTTTTGGTTTATAGAATATTAAATTCAGTGGATGGGCCTACATGGTTTTTTACCCTACCTTCTTCCCCTGCTACCCTTATTTACCCCTCACTTTTGGGCCCTGTATCCTTAAAAAAGGTTAGAGGCAGTTAAATCAGGTCGAGGTCTGATATCACCGGATCATTAACCAAGAATCTAACCATTATTCTTCACCTCCCTCCATAGCACCAGTGACGGGTAAGATTCCCAAAACTGGGACAAACTAAGACAAGATATGGAGAGGCTGCACGGTGGATTAAATTCAGACTACCCAAGGATGGGTAAGATCACTCTGCACTCAGCCAACCTAAGACAGGGACCAAACCATTGATGTTTATATCCCTATGATGGGTAAGACTGAAACTGCAAGAGCAGGCAACCTAAGACAGGGGCTATATTTTTCCACCATACAAAAAACAAAAGAGGGAATTGTTGGGCCCTGCCATGGGCCTGAGGCCTAGTGCAACTTCCCGAGCCTGACTAGAAGTAGATCCATCGAGCTACTTCTGCGTAGCAATGACTCAGCAAGGCCCGGCCTGAAACTGCCTCTACGTAGATACAGCCAATGTGGTACCATGTCACTGGCCTGATCCTGTCACGCACCTCTTCCCCCGCCTTCTTTCCCTGCCCCTTCTCCACAATAAAAAAAATAAATAAATAAATAACATCACATTATATACCTTAAATATATACAATTTGTATTTGTCAAAAAAGTAATAAAAAAATAAAGTTTGTGAAGAAGAGGAGACAAAGTGTTGTGTCAAGAAGCACAGGCTGCGCACATGGCAGGGGGTCAGGCAGCTCTCAGTGGGCGTGGGAGCTGCAGAAGGGACACAGGTGCGCTGAGCAGGTTTTGGTAACACAGGCAAATGTAAGGAGTTCTGTGTACTGTGAAGTTTAACAAGGAGAAACTGATCACAGTTGTGAGGATCAGAGGTTTCTTCTAGGAAGTGGTGTTTGAGCTAGACCTGAAAGAAGAGGTGGGGTTTCTGGTGGAGCAAAGACTGAGAAGCAGTGAGAAGCAGGGAGTGTTCAGGGCACAGCAGGCATCACAGTTGGGGAGCAGACAGCACGCCGAGAAATGGGGCTGGTGAGGAGCTGTATGGGAACCCTGGGACATGGAAAGCTGAATTTTCCCTAAAGCAGAGATATAAGTTCCTAACGTGACTGAGCTCAATTTTAAAGCATAAATTCAATATGAGAAAAATGGACTATTTTGCTTCCAAAAATCTAAAATCGGAAGTCTCCCAAAGGCACAATTAGTGTTTGGAAAGCACCAGAAGCAATTCCTTATCCCTTTAATAGTCCCTTGATATTGGATGATTTGTTAGGCAGAAAGCTCAGTTAATCTATTCCAGTTGCCTAGGGTAAAAGAATGTAGACACCTCTTCTGCCATTTGCTTTCAACATTACAAGGCCATCCTTCTCTATTGGATGAACAAGACTTTGTCCTGTGTTGTAGCTACATGGCACCAGAAGGGGTCCTTTTGAGATACTGTCTCTCTAGGGCAATGGTATTGGGAGGGCTACAATAAAATTCACAGTACAAGGCAGGGCGAAGTTCTACAAATATGAAAACCCCAGTGTAGGTTTATTCCAAATAAGTAGGCTTTATCAGGATGCTGAAACTCCAGATGATCCCTTAAAAGCGTTCAGGGATTGCTTTTTCCAATTGAAATTACTCTGTAGCTAAGAATAGATTTCTCAAAAGTTAGACTTTTATACACTCATCATTTTGACAGTTTGCAGACATCACAAATTTGTGTTTGTAGGCCTTCCCAGCTATGGTATCAATCCTTCATGTAACCAATAGTTTAGTGTATGATCGCTTTGTTTTGTCTTTCAAATGTATTGGTCTTTTTACAGTATGTACATCCTCTAAGACTTTAACCCGTTTGATGAGATACTATGAGATACTATGAATTGATAGAAGGTCATATTAATGCATTTGAGTTTTCCTGCAATAATTGAAATACATTTTTCACAGCTTCTGTGGCTGTCTTAAAAGAAAAGAAAGGAAATACATTTTTATTTAAAAGATGACAAAAGTGGAGTTTTAAAGAAAGCCAACATCACATGCACTATCCTTCCACCTTCTGTTTTCTGATGTGAGATTTCTGTAATGATTTTTTGCTGCTGTTCAAACTGACCTCTTCAATAAACGTCCATCTGCTAATGGTCTAAATCCAACCAAAAAGGTTTTTAAGTCAAATCATATTTTCTGCCAAGGCAAAAGCTAAATCTGTGTAGCTCAACAAGTGAAATTCTTAAATTTCCTTAAGAATTCTACTATTGTGGCAATATTTACAAAACGGATAAACTCTTAGATTTTCACAGAAGCTGTTCTAAGAGTGAATCTGAGGCCCTGTGCTGTAACAGGGAAGTAAGTGCCCCCGGGGGTCTTCAGGAGTCTCTCCAACGTAGCTTCTGAAGTTGCACTCAGAGAACATGGAATAAAAGGACATCTTATAGCCTGAGGTCCTAGAGAGGGACACCTACCATATCACAAATATGGACTCCTACAGGAGCAGCGCCAAGTGGGGGTCAGCCACACGGGGATGAGTGCCGCAGCCTAGTGCCTATGTGGGAGGGGGGGACAAGCAAGCAAAAGGCATGAGGGGATTTTATTGGTTCATTTGAGTATCACTAGGCCACAGACGGGGGTGGGCAAGAAGAAGAACAGGTGCCAGGGCCCAGCCTTCTCACACTGGTGCACCTTGGTGCCCAGGAAGGGCATCATCACCCTTGAGTGAAGATGCTGAGACACCAGGACAAAATGAAATTTTAAAAATTACAATACAGGCCTGTTTGTCATATACTGAAGCCAGCAGCAAGGTGGGGAGCAGAGGTGGGGAATTTTCGAAAATACATCAGGAGTTACATCCGGAAGAAAATGGATGCTCTCAGTGTCCTCAGATCTCGGCAGCTTAGACGGGGCAGCAGCTAGTTGCTCCACAGTTCGTGATGGTCCACCACGGCCACTGTGTCCATGGGCTCATCCAGTCAGGCTGGGGTGGTTAATGAGTGACACAGCCTGCTGACATCAGCTTGTCAGGCCCTTCCATCTGCTCAGTTGTTTAGTGTCTCCTCATGGACACTCTCATGGGTATTAATCTGTGAGGCAAACAGCATCACACTTGGACCCAGGCCACATGACCTTCCCATCTTTGTAGGCCAGCTTGACCTCATGAGTTGCTGGCTCTGCCAAGCTCATGCTGAATAGTTCAAGCTGAATGGTCACGTGGTGTTTCGTGGTCATTCTTCTGTCTCTGCCAGGCCTCAGAAATGTGCCGCGAGATGTTTTATTAAAGGCAGGTAATTCTGCACCACTATAAAATGGAATTGCTCCAGAACTCCAGGGGCAGGCTTTGTGATTCTCCCACTGGGGCTTACCACAAATCCACATAGATTCTCCCCCCTGCCCCCGGTACCTCCAACCCTTGCTGCAAAGACCTTTCCTACTTTGGCCATACGCAAAGCTGGGAAGTAGATTTTTGTGCCATTCAGTATTAGAAATGGAGCAGTATTCCCAACCATGGAATATGCTGCTTCTAGAACCCAAAGAGACCCAAAAGGACTTGGGATTCCATCTTTGTGATAGAATGAACAAGACATAGTACTTTGCAGGGATGTCCTGGAACATCCCTGACCACTGAACCCTCAAAAATTTTTATAAGTATGGAACCCTTTCAGTCTACCATATCCCCAGAGTGCCAGAATGCTTACTTAGTGGTTCTCCAATGGTAGGATGCCTAAGAATATGTTGGAATGCTTGCAGAAATGTAAGTACTTAGGGCCCACTCACAAAGATTCTGATTTCTAATACCTGTCTGGGCCCCAAATCTGCATTTGGAGAAAGCATTGCCTCATGCTTCTGATAGGCTTTGAGAAGCTCTGCTTTGTGCCTTTGAGGCTGTTCACTGTGCCTGGATGCTTTCGCCTCTTCCCTTCTGGTCAACTCCATTTGCACTTCTAGACTTAGCTCCAACAAATGTAGCCTCTTGTGCAAAGCTTTTCCTACCTATTCCAGGGTTGGCATTAGTCCATGGGGATCCCAAAGCAACTTGCATTCTTCTTTCATTTCCATGGTTATTTATATAAAGACTTGTCTTCCCACAAGTCTGCAAGCTTTTCCAGCACAGAGATTTTCATTCATCTTTTATTCCAAAGTCGGGCTCTCAGCAGGCACTCACTATACACTTGGAATAATGAATGCATGAATCCTGGTAACTTAGGCCTGAAAATGGTAGCTGTGAATTGGTTTGGGTCCACATTATAAGAAGTTTGTGAGTAAGGTGAGAGGGAGCATGAAGGCTGAGGACACTGCTGTAGAGTTCCTAGACACTGTGCATTTCAGCCACATTAAATTTATAAAAAATTATTTTTCTTTCTTCAGTCACGAATTAACCTTAGCTTACTATAACTTTTTTACTTTATGAACTTCTAAATTTTTAAAAACGTTTTGACTCTTGTAATAACACTTAGCTTAAAAACAAACTCATCACATGATTATATTAAAATATGTTTTATATATTTATTCCATAAGCTTTTTCTATTTTTAAAATCTTTAATTTTTTATATTTTTTTTTTTTTGTTAAAAAGTAAGCCACAAACACACACTCGCCTAGTTCTACACAGGGTCAGGACCATCAGAATCACTATCTTCCACTTCACATCTTGTCCCACTGGAAGCTCTTCAGGGGCAATAGTGGGCATGGAGCTATCCCCTCTTGTGATAATAATGCCTTCCTCTAGATACCTCCTGAAAAGCCTGCCCCAGGCTGTTCTACAATTAAGTTTTTTTTTTTAATAAGTAGATAAAGTACACTCTAAAATAATAATAGAAAGTATAATGTAGTAAATACATAAACAAGTAACATACAAGTTTGGATAATTAAGTTTGAAAACTCATCCTTCATGCAGAAAAAGTGCTGCATACCTCTTTGCTGAATGTCACTACAGTCACCATATGGCCAACCGGCGTACTTCAAAGGTGACCATAGTAATAGTCTATGAGGTATATAGTACTTATTCTAGGATTAGTTCATGAACTTAATTATCTAACTTCACAGATGTTTATCATCATTATCAAGTATTGTGTACTGTACATAACTGTATGTGCTATACTTTTACATAATAGCCCACTACATTTGTTTACACTGACATCCCCACAAACATGAGTAATGTCTTCTGCTAGGATGTTGTAATGGCTACAGTGTCACTAGGTGATTGGAATTTTTTAGCTCCATTACAATCTTAGGTGGCCACCATCTTATTTCCATCCATTTGGGCCATTGTGGACCAAAACACAGTTATCCAGGACATAACTGTATTACTGTGACTGATTTTTAGCTACTGAATTATGTAAGGTAAACATAACAAAATCTTCAAGGCGCATTCTCTTTTGTAGCACTGAAATATTTCTTTATGATGAACCTGAATGGCTTAATCCATCCAAAGAGAAGCTCCTGGTACACCGACATTCAATATCATCATTAACAATGGCCAAACAATAAAATGAAAACATGCATGGCCTTTTCTCTACAATATGTACTAGCAACTATCCTAAAAGGACAAAGAAATTATTTTAAGTTATTTTTGAGACTTTATTCCTCTAAACAAAATTAAAAACAAAGATACATAAAAGGGTCCAGGCACACTGGTATGTACCTGTAGTCCCAGCTACTCAGGAGGCTGAGGCAGAAGGATTGCTTGAGCCCAGGAGTTCAAGGCTACAGCATGCAATGATTATACCTGTGAATAACCACTGCATTCCAGACCCTAGACAGCATAGCAAGAGCCTGGCTCTAAAATAAATAAATCAATAAAAGCAAAAAAACCTGCACACAGGTAATGCTTCCTAGGTCTGGGTAGATTCAATTGTTTGCTTCTTATTTCCAAAAAGATAAAATGAGATTTCTTTCTTAATAAAAACAAATGAAGCAATTTAAAAGATACATCCTAGGAAAGGTCCAATTTATTTGTGTGCAATCTCTTTGATCTTTCGTGCCTTTTACAAGTACGTACTTGTACCTAAAAAGAAATCTGAATTCTAAAAAACGAGTATGAGCTGAAGCAGACATGGAGGACCAGATACATTTATCTTGTTCATCACTTCTAAAATCCTATATGCTTCACTACTGACTAGGAATTGTAGCAAATTAAATTGAAGTACACATATTTGTCCCTAGTTCAAAAAGAAAACAATGAGCTGTGGAAACATATTCAGTATAATCAAGCATAAATGTGGTAGGCAAGAACATCGGTGATTTTAATAGTAATCAAATCTTTACAGCTTCTAAATTCTGCTCTTGTAATAGCAGGAAAGCAGATACAGTGTACAGAACTATAAATGAAAAAGGCATGAATCTTCCACCAACCACCTGGCTATTTACATGAGCAATTTATCAGGCTAATCAACAATCCCTTTGGCAAAATAAAAACAAATGAATTATAGAAGAAGAAACAAATTCTTCTAGTCTTGATTTTGACATTCCTCACATGCCTCTTATCACTAAAATAAATATGCATCTCTGCAAACATACATGTACACATCACGATATCATAGAAGCCCACATTGGAAATAAATTAGTTTTTGTTAAGGGTGTTCTTTTTCTTGTAGTCCTACTTTAAAATTAAAATATTCCTAGAAAGGGTGATATACATTATGATCATCATCCTACTGAAAATTGCTTATCAGATCCTTCTCTTTGAAATAGGTTGCAAGAAGTGGGAAAAATAGAAAGTGAAGAAAGTGTCCAAGAAAGGGGAATAGTGACCTTAGAGACAAACAGCCTACTGCTCTGCCAGCCCTTAACAGCCAGCATTTGAATAGTTCATTCACTGGCACATAAATGAGTTTTATCACAAGCACAATTCCCAGAGTAAATATCATTTGTGGCCACCACCAGCTCCTCAGAAGACAAGGAAGGACCAAATTCTTGTCCTTGTGATAAATTTGCGCAAGCATGAACTAAGAATGTAAGCAGTAAAAGTTTCCTTGGTGGAAAGTAGGAATGCTATTTCTGTCTGATTTGTCATCTCTGCCATCTGATTTGTCTGTACCCAAAAAAGAACTTTTGATCTAGCATATAAACCCTACATAATACTTTCTAATTCACTTCACACACAAGAGAAGAGGCAGCTGAGTGGGCCTGGCTGCTTCCTTATTGCCACAGGTAAGTAATACATATCCCTTCCCAAGCAGTGATCTTTAATTTCTGTCTCTGTAGAAAGACTAATGTGGTGGTGGTTTTTCTTTAGGCATACTGGTCACAAGTTAATAATATCAGCCACTGGTGATGCAATGGCTATTTTTCCAAGAAATGAAAATAGATACTTGTGGCTGCAGATACATACCAGCTGTACTAAGTGATTGTGTTTCATCACTAAAGAGAATTTACCCACCCGAGCCCTACCCTGTGGCAACCACACCTGTAAATGTTCCTTTGTGTTCCAGACTCCTGACCCAGTATTGTTTGGGGATATGTTTAGTTGGTGAGAAGGCAGGTTTGATTAAAAAATCAGTAAAAGGTGTTAAAAGTCACTATTCCATTATAGCAGCTATTCTAGGCAAGTTCAACTATGCGTCCTATGTCAGTATGATCTGGAACTTGCTGTGGGCAACAAAGGGTCCCTATGACAGCTACCCAAACAGACATAGCTCCCCAGCCCAAATCTGGTTGTAACTTCCCCTTATCTTTGTCCATCAACACTTAAGAAGTGATTTCTCTTCTAAAACACTGTCCTTGAAGTGTATTTCTCTGGGCTTCACCCTGCCTGTCCACTATACCACAAAGATGTTCGCTGCATGTAGGAAATTTAGTTAAACAGTAGAAGATGTTTGGATGCCAACCAATATTTACAGTGCAAGAGGGTGTAAGTCTTTCAAAGGCCTCAAAAATGTGCATAATCTATCGATTTTATTTCTAATAATACTTCCAAAAAAAAAAAAAAACCAGACATTTTGCTACAAGGATTCTCCCTATAGAGTTATTGCATGATACCAAAAATAAGCAAACAACATAATTATACAGCAATATGGAATTCTTAAATAATTTGTGATGAACCCATACACTAGAATATTTTGCTGTCATTTAAATAGTATTAACTATACCTAATAAAATAGTGAAATATTTGTAGTTTAACATTAAGTAAAAAAAAGCTTAGCATGGACCTTATATATTATATAAACCATAGGGGAGAAAAAACTGAAAGGGCACAGCTTGTGCTAAAATATTCGCAATGGAACTGACAAATACCTTTTATAGTCTTCTCTTTGTTTTTCTGTATTTCTCGAGTAGTCTACAAGGAATATGTATTAATTTTGTATTCAGAAAAAAGTAATTAATTTTTAAAACAAGAAGTGAACTGAGAGGAGTGCAGATGTCGGTCACTGAGAGCTCAGAGCTCCAGGAGAGCAGAGTATTTCAAATTAAGATGTGTGTGTGCTTCCTTGGTAACATGTTAGGCAGAAATGTGTGCTGTTGCTAACACATTTGTGCTTTTAACATGTAATGCTTCAATTCCCTCAAGTGATTACGACAGACAAGTTTTTTCAGGAAGTTATGGATAAGCACTGAACTGTTTTGGCGAGTTGAAGCAAAGAGCATTGATCTCATAGAAGTAAGGAGTGAAACACCAGATACCATGGGTGCTGGAGGGTCGGGGGAGGTGAAAGAACCTTCCCTCAGAGGCTGCTAACAACATCAGGGATGAAGATGCAGTAACCAGAATTCCTGGGAATAAGAACAAAGACTGACAAATCCTTTGACCTTGACATAAGGACTGAGCTCCCTCTGCCCCTGCTGTGCCACTCCCCATACCTCAAGGTAATCTAGCAGTCCTTGCCCAGTGGACTGGAGTAAGCAGGTGACAGTGCAGCTGACAAGTCCCAACACCCAACCACAGGCTGTCATTGGAGCAGCTCCAGTTCCTGTGCACCATGGTGGCTAGGAAGCGAAACCTTCCACACTTGAAGTGGAAAAAAATGTTCCTCCAAATTCAAACAGCTGAAATAGAAGATAGAAAACAGTAAGAAATCATGAAAGGAACAAAAGAACAGTTTTAGGCTAGATTTTTGGAGGCATCAGGGCATTGATGTTGTTTAATTGAACTGAGGTAGATCCCACTTACATACAAAAGCCTTTGGACATATGACTCTAGGTCTCAGATCCCTCATGTATAAAATGAAGATGACGGTTGATTCTTGTCATTTGTAGTGGTTTTACTCTAAATTGCAGCAAACACGGAACCCAGGAATTCTGAACCGTTGCTTCCATGCGAAATACAGGTTAGTTTCCTGCAAGCCCTTCGTCACAACACTTTCATCATCTGACGGATCCACAACATTGTTTTTTGTGTGTTTCTGTTTAAAGACGCCATATTGAGCAGACAGCATGTCATTGATTTACTAACAGCGAACCCACCGCCACCAGCATTATAATCCCTTCCTGAAGGAAGCTTGCCTAACGTTTGTATTTTCTCTGCAAGGCACATCACAGCCCGTTGCGCTTAGGAATGCTAACCAACATTATGCTTGGGAACCATATTAAACAGAAAAATCACCAAAAAAAGTACAAAAATGTGGAAACCGTAGCACTGAATAGATTGCAGGAAGAGAAGCCAAAAGGCACAGCAATGCCTTGTTCTCCTAAGCTGGAGACATGGAAGCCCAGTCACTCTAATTTTTTGCTGCTCTGTGCATGTTCAGGAATGACTGTAAACATGCCACTGGTACTGATTTGGGGGTTAGAAATAAATCTTTTCAAATATGAAAATTTGCAAATGCAGAAGTAATGAATAATGATGATTTATTGTAGTAGTGTAATAATAATATCTACTGGCCGGACATCTTGGCTCAGGCCTGTAGTTCCAGCACTTTGGGAGGCTGAGGCAGGAGGATCGCTTAAGGCCAAGAGTTTGAGGCCAGCCTGGGCAACATAGGGAGACCCCACCTCTACAAAAAACAAAAACTTAGTTGGGCATAGTGTTGCATGCCTGTAGTCCCAGACTTGGGAGGCTGAAGTGGGAAGATCCTTTGAACCCTGGAGTTTAGAGTCACAATGAGCTATGATCAAGCTACTACACTCTAGCCTGCACAACAGAACAAGACCCTGTCTCTAAAATAATAATAATAATAATAATATTAGCTACCTCAGCAAATCATGATGAAGATAAATGAAATAATTCATGTCAGACATTTAACACAGCATGTGGTACAGATGCATCAAATATGTACTGAACAAATACTGTTTTTGCAAAATATTTGAAGCCCATATTGAGGTGTTGAGTTTATAATTATACATAGTGACATATACTGTAAATGAACACTCTAGAAAGACGACTATGAAAGAAGACTATGAAGACTGATAAAATTACCTAATAAACAAGTTCAATTTTTGCCATGACTTTTTAAAATTAACTTTTAAAAAAACACATAAAATAAAACTACCTACATGTTTTTCATAGCAGGTTATTTGAGTTAAAATTAAGAACTCCAGGAGACCAGGAAATAGATGGGGAAAGGGGAGCAAATAGTTTTGCGATAAAAATGGCCCCCTACTCTCTAATCCCTAACACCCTTTACTCAGAAGTAAACAGTGTTAGTTCCTCAAAATATTACCAGGACTCGTTAAACAGTGTTTCATAGTTGTTTTTTTACTTTAAGAGCTACCTGGTTTAGCATTTATTTTGTTATAATAGTAAACACAAAGGATCTCCTTTATTTGGCATAGAATTTTCTTGCCAGAAAGTAAATATTTGATGATTATGTAAGGAGATACAAACACAATTTCCTGAGAGACTTTTGGGGAAGGAGTTTACCTGCCTGAGACAAACGGATTGAGGTGATTTAAAAATTAAAGTAACTTCTAAATGTTGGCCGGGTGCGCATTTCCTTCCAACTCATCCTTCACAATTATGACATTCTCTGCAGTGTTTGAAGTTCAAACCTTTGCTGAACTCTTTGAGGTTTGAAGTTCTCTAAGACACTTGTAATATTCTCTGTGTAGGATCTCTAACATCCTATAATTGTTTCAACTCATAAACCTACTCTTCCAACATTCCTGGTTTCCCTTATGGGGTGACCATTCTCACAGATGCCCAGGTTTACCACCTTGGGTTCTCATTTTTTTCTTCCTCTTTATTGCCACACGCCAAACTCTTCCAATTACTTCATACTTGATAAGACTGCGTTTGCCGTGCTCATTACATCCATCCTCGCCTCTCCGTTCCCATTGCCCTTTTCCTAGTTGAGGCTCTCAGGTCTTACTGCCTGAGCCAAGGCAATGGCTTTATATATAACCACCACCAAGTTCATCTTTATAAAGGACTGTTTTATCGTCACACTGTGCTCAGAATTCTTCAATGGCTTCTTAGTACGCACAGAATAAAGTGCCACTTCTCTGCTTGGCAGTGAGACTCTTCACGAGCTTGTCCACAATTCTCCTTCACAGCCACATTTCTCACTGTTGTCTTTCCTGAAACCTGGGCCAGGCAAAAGCAACCTTTTGCAGCTGTCTGTCCTTGCAGCCTGAAATCCTGACTTTGTTCCTCTCCTACTACCTTCCTCCTGCTTACATTTTTCTTTGCCCTAACTCTTGGGTGCTCCACTGCTAAAAAGTTCATTGCAGGCCCAACTCAAATGCCACCTGCTCCCTGACACCTCCTAATTCAGGCTGCCACAGCTGACTTTCCTCCTGAGGCCAAAGTGCACCATCTGAGCCATACTCATTGTAGCCTTACTTTGTTGTAGTAGAGATAGCTTATTAATAGCATGAGATTCTTCAACTGGGTGAATAGAGACTTTTTCATACATTGTGGATGGGAAATGAGAAATGAAACATTCAAAAGGAATGAAATTTGGAGTAGAGAGATATCAAATACATCCTGAGAGTGTTCTGGGGAAGAACAACAGAGGGTCTTTTCTTTAGTAATCCTCTTCCAACCTTTTCTTTTCTTCAGGCAATCATTTTCTACAAGGGAACTGAAGGACAATGGTCTCCCAATGTCTTAGAAGATAGTTTTTAATCCATAAAAGGAAGATATTTTAGATAAAATAGAAAATTATGTTTGGGCTCTGAAAACATCACAGCTACAAAACTGAAGGATTCCTAATAAAAGAGTTTAGGGTAAGGGCACAATGTAGTATAAAGATCATCTCTGTTTTAGGAGGGAACCACATGGCAGGAACATGAGACCTGAGATGCTCAGGGTAAGGTAGTCCCATGCGTGTCAGAGAACTCACACGCCAGCTCCAGCTCATGGGCAACATGTTATATAAAAAGGGCAAGATGGGAAAAGGATTTAAATACAGAGCCACATGTCAGAGAGTTGCACTATAACTGAGTATCTGAAACCGCATAATATATGACAAACAGAAAATGGTTCTAGATCTGAGAAGTCCAAGACTGAGGGGCCGCATTCAGTGAGAACCTTTTTCCTGTGTATTTCCACACTGGAAGGGCAAAGAGAGGGCAAAAGAGAGTGAAAGAGCTCTTTATACTATAGCCCTGTAGAGTGTATGAATATTTCTCCTGTTCTGTAGGTTGTCTATTTGCGCTGTTGATTGTTTCCTTGGCCTCACAGACATTTTAATTTAATCAAGTCCCGATTATTTATTTTGTTGTTGCTGAGATTTCCATTGGGGTCTTCTTCATAAATTCCTTGCCTGGGTCAGTATGTAGAAAAGTTTTTCCAACATTTTCTTCTAGAATCCTTATGGTTTCATGTCTTAGATTTCAGCCTGTTATCCATCTTGAGTTAACTTTTCAGAGTGCTGAGAGATATGGACCCTGTTTCAATCTTCTACATGTGGCTATCTGATTTCCCAGCACCATTTATTGAACAGGCCTTCTTTTTCCCAGTGTATACTGTTGTTTGCTTTGCCAAAGATCAGATGGCAGTGTGTGGATGGATTTATACCTGGGTTCTCAGTTCTGTTCCATTGGTCTATATCTCTATTTGTGTGCCAGCGCCATGCTGTTTTTGTTTCTATAGCCTTGTAGTGTAGCTTAAAGAGATGCCTCCTGATTTGTTCCTTTTGCTTAAGGTTACTTTGGCTACCCAGACTCTTTTGTTATTAAAAAAAAAAACAGAATTATTTTTTTCTAGATCTGCAAAAATTATGTATTTTGATGGGGCTTGCATTGAACCTATAACTCATTTGGGATAGTATGAACAGTTTAGCAATGCTGATTAAGCCAATCTGTAAGCATGCTATGTTTTTCCATCTATTTACATCATCTACAATTTCCTTCCTCCATGATTCATAGTTCAGAGACCTTTTACCACTTTGTTTAAATATAGGAGGTATATTCCTAGGTATTTTACTTTCTTTATAGTTATTGTGAAAGGTATTGGCTCTTGATTTGATATCAGCTTGACTATTGTTGGTGTATATGAATGCTCTAGAAGCTTTTCAAAAGAAGATAAAGATAGACAAAAGCCAATAAACATATGAAAAATGCTCAACATCTCTAATCATCAGAGAAATGCAAATGAAAACCACACTGAGATAACATTTAACCCCAGTGAGAGTAGCTTTTATCAAAAAAAGTCCTAAAACAGTAGATACTGGTGTGGATGCAGAGAAAAAGGACACTTATCCACTGTTGGTGAGACTGCAAACTAGAAAAACCTATATGGAAAAGAATATGGAGATTTCTCAAAGAACTAAAAGTAAACCTACTCTTTGATCCAGCAATTCCACTAACTAGATATTTACCCAAAGGAAAAAAATCATTTTCTCAAATAGTCACTTGACTATTTGAGAAAATGATTTACTGCAGCACAATTCACAATCACAAAGATGTGGAATCAACCCAAGTGCCCATCAATTCATGACTGCTTTAATAAAATGGGGTATATGTATACCGTGGAGTGCTACTGAGCTATAAAATAAATGAATTAATACCTGTTGCAACAATTTGGATGGAACTGGAAACCATTCTCCTAGGTGAAGTATCACAAGAATGAAAAAACAAACACTCATGTATTCACTATTAAAGTGAAACTAATCAATCAGCACTCACATGCACAGATGAAAGTAAAACACATTGGAAACCAAGCAAGTGGGAGGAGGAGGAGAAAATGGCTGAAATCATACCTAACGAGTACAATGTACACTATCTGGGTGATGGGCTTGCTTACAACTGGCTCTCAAGCACTACCAAAGCAATCCATGTAACCAAAACCTCCCAGTATTCTGAAATCAAAAAGAGAGAGAGAGAGAGAGCACACATGAAAGATGTGAAGGTGCAGCCTCGAACCCTTTTATAATTGATGCTAATCCATTCATGAAGGTGAATCCTCATGAACTAACCACCTCCCTTTAGGCCCCACCTCCCAACACTGTTGCAATGGAGATTAAGTTTCCAACATTTGTTTTTTGAGGGACACATTCAAACCATAGCAGAGGTGTTTTTACATTTTTGGCTAATGGCTTCAGAAAAGAATCATGTTCATAAATAGAACAAATTATAAAAAGGGAAACTTTTAAAATATACCACTTATTAGGTTACAGGAACTCTTCATGCTATTTTAAAATATGACTTAGATTTAAGTGGAGATAGTAATAGAGATATACAGAAGAACACAGTGGCAATGGCCATTATTTCAGGGTAGTGGGGGTAGTGGAATCACTATTTTTGTCTGGCTAGAGGTTTTTTTTTTAATACATATAACAAATAATATTAGCTTCCAGAATAGTGGCTCTTAATCCTAGCTGCACCCCATAATAATACCCAAAAGCTTTCTTTAAAATGTGCAGGCCCCTGGGGATTCTGGCTAGTCTGTGTTAGGTGTTAATAGGCGTTAAAGCCCTTCTAATGAGCAGCCTTAGCTGAGAACCCTGCCCTAGCAGTCTTTGCCTTGCCATCCCCCCTTCCTTACTCTAAAAAGAAGGCTGCTCAGATCCTAGAGATGGTTACAAGGGAGTTTAAATGAGCTGATAAGGAGAAAATATGTTTCCTACTCTTTTTTGTCTGGCTGGCAGGATGAGTCTTTATCCCATTGAACTATAAGTCCTAGACTTGTATATATGCAAAGGTGCAAGTCAAAGAGGGCAAGTCTTCATCTTTCCTTGGTCCTCCCCATCAGCGTCATAGCCTGAGGGAGGCAGAGCTCTCCAAAGGGTCCAGCCTGGCTTCCTGCTGTCTACACAAATGTTTGTAGCTAATGTCGAAAAGGCATCTCTTTGCAACTCGATATGCCCTTATCCCCTGAGATTAAATCTCACTCAGTAACCCAGGAGGAAATGAGGTAGATGGAACAAAACAAAGGATTCAGGAATTTGTATCCCTTAATCAAATACCATCTATTATCAACCCAGTTAAGCCTGACTTCTCACAAACACGTATTGCTTATGTAATAAAAAAAAAAAATGTTTCTTTTGAGGCAAAAGAAACTTACTGCTTATTGGGGAATGATTAACATTGCTTATTTCAGTCACCCAGCAAATTATTCAGGGAAAATTGCCATTCTCTGTCTATTATTGATCCTGTGGTTCAGTAAGGAAGTCTCTCTAGTAGAGAAATTTAATAAAAACAGTATCTGAAAGAAAATGATGAGGGAACTAAAGCTTCAGTGCTGTTGGTAGAATCTGTCCTAATAAACCAATGAGCATACAGGATGGGATCAAGGAGGGCCAGAAGATATGCATTAGTCAGGAGATGATTAAAGTTAGAGGCCAAAGCCCTCCCTTAGGGTAAATACTACAGAGAAAATAACCCAAGTTCTGAGCTGGCAAATACATATAGTCTTCCCCCCTATAGCAGTAACTCTGTAAAGGTAGATCCTGTCATTTGAACACTAAGCCACGCCATGAACAGGCATTTTTCAAAAGACATACAAATGGCTAAGAAGCATATAAAAAAAAAATGCTCAACATCACTAATTATCAGAGAAATGCAAACTAAAATCACAATGAGATATCATCTTACTCCAGTTAGAATAGCCTCTAATAAAAAGTCAGAAACAAGCGATGTTGGTGTGAATGCAGTGAAAAAGGGAACACTTATACACTATTGGTGAGAATGTAAGTTACTAGACCCTCTATAGAAATTAGTATAGATATTTCTCAAAGAAGTGAAATAGATCTATCACTCAATCTTGGGATCCCACTACTGGATATCTACCCAGAGGAAAAGAAAAGATTATATATCAAAAAGATACCTGCACTTATACATTTATCTCAGCACAATTCACAATGATAAAGATATAGAATCAGTTCAAATACTCATCAAATGCTGATCAGATTAAGAAAGCATGATACACACATAGTAGAGTACTACTCAGTGATAAGAAAGAAAGAAATAATGTCTTTTTCAGCAACTTGTATGAAAATGGAGGCCATTATCCTAAGTGAAATAACTCAGGAACCGAAAAATTAATGCAGCGTGTTCTCACTTATCAGTGGGAGCTAGACTATGGCTGCAGCATGATATTAATGGATATTGGAGACTCACAACTTAGGACACAAGGCTGTCCCCAGTGATGAGCCACTCCTAGCACCCTTTGTCCTCTCTTCCCATGGTGATGCTTCTCCCATGTGATGCAGAGATCCTGAGTCTTACTTTCCTTACTTCCCTTTATTCTCTACCTCAGCAGATATTAGGAGCATAGTAGACACATCACTGAAGAATTTGGGGACCAAATTAGAAACTTTTATATTACTAAAGAAGAAAAATCCTATAAAACACACAGATTGAATAAAAGTCTATTTATATAGACTTAAGTACCATTAAGTTGCCATTTTTTTTAAGTCTTCAAAGAAACACAATTTATTAGGATATATGAATTCAAGTATTTAAAATATAGTAGAACCTCATTAAGTTGGCCACCCAAGGAACTTTAACAAACTGGTGAACATACGAAGGTGGTCAACATAAGGGACTAGGCCTACTGTACGGATAGGGACATGTGGTGTATGTCTGTGAAAATCAGATCAACTTAGGGAGGTGGTCAATGTAGAGAAGTGGTCAACTATAGAAGTTCTACTGTATAGAAAAGCAAATCTTTTTCTACTTTACATTTTCTGTTTTCTTTCATTTTTTTTCTGTTTTTTAATCTTTGTCGCTACGTGATTCCACACGGAACACAGATCAAAAGCTTTTACTGGATAGAGAAATACAGAGAAAAGTCTAAGTGATATTTAAAGTAATTAATAAGTGGACAAAAGAAACTACAAATATGATTTTTTAAGCCCCATCACTTATTCTGTCTCTGAAAAAATGAAGCTTTCAATTATACTCAGGCATTCATTTTTTTTTTTTTAAACAGATCGTCAGGAAAAATCAGATAAGAGTAACCAGGTTGTTGCAAGTCCTGGCTACACAAACACTTATAATCATGTATCATGAGATCTCCAATCATCATTTTCTAATGTGTTCTCCATAAGGAGAAACAGGTAAGGGTTATCCCACCTGATGATCGAGCATTAACTTTTTAATAGCTCCAAGCCTTATGTTTTATTACATAATAACTTCCTAAAGTAGAAACATGCCCCAGATTTATGCATTGGTGTTTCAGAAAGAAATGTCCACTATATTAAACCCATACACACATAAAGTAACCAACTTAGAGAGCCAGTATAAATTTTATTACTTTTCTCTGAAAAATTGACTATGATTCAACTGTGATTTCTTTCCTCATATATATGATTAACTTATAACTTTAGACTTACCTTGAAAATAAATTACCAGACACTTTTACGGTTAAAAACTTGTAAATTTTAGTTCTAATGGAGGACCAAGGCCTAGTTATCTAATAGAGTAATATCAAGGGGCTAAGAATTTCATTGGGTATGGACATATATTTTCTTACGTTGAGAGAATAATTTTTAACACAGAAATGAAATCATCCCACACTCCCATTTCTCCTTTTTTGATACTCATTAGAACTGGCTCGGAGATGAAGTTCAAATATAATAAACTTTAGATAAACTAGTTCATCAGGTTTACCAGATTTAGAGGACCCCCCAGTCTGAGAAAACTCCTAGACAGCCTGTTATCACCCTTCTGAGGGAGAAGTGGTATTATGCAATTCACATGAAGATGTAAAAGTACAAAATGATTTCTAGGTGTGATCTAAGAGGTCCAAGGAAGTCACACATTTATTCACATAGTGGTCTCTAGGGTAAAAACACCATCAAAAGGACATAAGAATAGGGCAGCACCTGTGGCTCAAAGGAGTAGGGCACCGGCCCCATATACTGGAGGTGGCAGGTTCAAACCCAGCCGCGGCCAAAAAAACTGCAAAAAAAAAAAAAAAAGAATAGCAGTGGGTAGGAATCCCAAATTATGAGAAGTGAGGATGAACCACTAACAGTGACAAGTCCCACTTGGTGTCCACATTCATGTGAGAGAAAGGGGAAAGAGGGAAATGGGCATCTGAGTACCCAGAGAAGTAGAACATCTGAAATCACCAACAGTAGTAACTGCCTAAGCATAGCAATTGGACCAGAGAGGATGCTACAAACTCTAATGCACAGGTGAGAGCTAGGACACTTGAGAAGGCCAGCAGGTGATGAAATGGTCTTGGTCCTAGGAGTTCTCAAAACTTGCAATCCTGAGGTCACTTCTAGAGCAAACCCTTCTGTCTTAGTCTGCTTAGGCTAGCATAACAAAATACCACAGACTTGGTAGCTAAAACAGCAAAATCTGATTTCTCACAGTTATGGAGGCTGAAAAGCCCAAGGTCAAGCTTCCAGACAACTCAGTTTCTGGTGAAAGCCTTCTTCGAAGGATTCCATTTCTATCTGATCAAGGCTTATGGACAGTTGGTTTTGTTACATGTCAACTTGACTAGGCAACAGAATGCTTAGGTAGCTGCTAAAACATTGTCTATGTCTGTGAAGATTTTTCCAGAAGACAAAAACATTCAAATCAGCAGACTGAGTAAAGATGGTCACCCTTGTCAGTGTGGATGGGCATCATCCAATCTATTTAGGGCTTGAATAGAACAAAAAAGGTGGAGGAGGTTGAATTTTCTCTCTGTCTGATTGTTGAGCTGGGACATCAGTCTTCTTCCCCGGGTACTTTTGATTCTAGCTCTCAGACCTTTTAACCTTTTGACTGTAAATAATGAACATGCCTTTAGGCATTCAAATGAGATGTTCCTTTGGTGCCAATGACACGTATATGTTCTTCATTTTACAAACAAAACCTTGAGGACACATGTTACTATTATGTTACCTGACTTGAGTCTATAAACATCATACCCTTCGGTCATGATATTTTATCACAATTGTGCCTGAAATACATTGTACAAATAGTGGATTCTGTGGCAGCACATATAAATATGGAGTATAGTAATTTTAAGAGTCATCAAGTTCAAAAGACTCGATTATTGTTGGAGAATTTGGATACAAAGGTAGCTTTAAAAATACTTCTTGGGCGGTGCCTGTGGCTCAAAGGAGTAGGGCACCGGCCCTGTATGTCGGAGGTGGTGGGTTCAAACCCAGCCCCAGCCAAAAACTGTAAAAAAACCTTCTCATAGAAAAACATGAACTGCCAAGTACCTCAGAATCTGATTTTTAAAACCTAAATGTAGATCCTATTTAAAATTTAACATTTTTGCATATTACTTTTTTATAAGTATAAATATAACATACTGAATTATTTTGACTAGTAAAAAAACAAAGAACGTCTAGCTCTTTGCTTGCATGCTTGCTGTATTATAATGGTTGTTGCAATCACCGCACCCCTCAATTCATATGCATCATTTCTGAGCGCTCTCCAGTTAAAGGGTTAACTACAATCTGCTCTCTTGAGTCTTCAGCTTGCAGAAATCAGATCACAGGAGTTTTCAGCCTTTATAATCACATGAACAAATACTTTATTTTATGTATATCCTATTTACATATATCCTATTTGGTTTATTTCTCTGAGAATCCCCAATAGGGCTCCGTTCTTATGATCCTGTTTAATCTTAATCACAATCTTAAAGGCACTGTCTTCAACATAGCTACATGGAGAACTGGGCTTCAATATATAGATTTGCAAAAAGGGGACGTAATTCACTCTATAGAACCCTTGCTGAGGAGAAATTAAATTTCACTAAGGAGAAATTGCTAAGTCGAGCAGGCCAAGGACATGTGGAAGGAAGAAAGGGGCAGTCCAGATAAACATGGGAAAGAAAGCAGAGCTACAGATAAATTTTCATTTTGGTTGTCTCTAACTTACACTATCTAAATAACAGAGAGAAAAAAAAAAAGAATTAAAAAAAGGTGAATGGAGCCTCAGAGAAATACTAGACACCTTTAGTTGTACCAACGTATGTATAACATGAGTACCAGAAGGAAAGGAGAAAGAAACAGGGGAAGAAAAATAATAGCTGAAAACTTGTCAATTTTGCTGAAAAACATTAATCTACACATTCAAGAGGCTCAACAAACTCCAAATAGCATAAATCCAAAGAGGTCCACACCGAGACCCATCATAGTAAATATACGACAAGATAAAATTAAGCAGAAAACTTTTAAAGGAGAGAAAAATGATTTATCATATGCAAGAAATCTCCAATAAGATTACAGCTAAATTCCCAGAAACAACAGTGCCTAGAAAGCAATGGGGTGTCCTGTTCAAAGTGGTGGGGGTGTGGGCACTGTCAGCCAAGAACCTTTTCCAGCAAAAACATCTTCATAAATGAAATCAAAATAAAGATATCACCAAGTTAAAAAAAAATCTGAGAGAATTTGTCGCTAGCAGACTTAACTTACATGAAATATTAAAGCAAAATTTTCAGGCTGAAATCAAATGACCCACATAGTAATCTGAACACACACACACAGAGTAATAGTAAATTTAAAATTTTTTAATTAAATAATTATAAAAGACAGTATAAATGCTTAATTATTTTCCTTTCTTCACTTAACTGATTTATAAGCCAATTGTATAAAACAGTAGATACATATTGTTTTGTTGTGTTCATGGCATATATGAATGTAATATATTGATAAATGACAAAAGGAAGGAAGTGGGTGGTGGCATAGTTGTATTGGAGTAAGGAAATGACACTCGGGGAAACAAATTAAACACAGAGAAACAAATTAAGTGAATCAGAAATTGTAATTTGGGAGGCAAATCTAACAAACTCTAAATATGTACTTCCTCTTCCTTCTTTTCTTAATAGACATAAAATATAGACATAAAATTATATAAAGTAACACTTATAGCAAAGTATTATTGGTTTATAAAATAAAAAGATGTAATATGTATTATAATAATATATATAATAATAGTATATACTAGGAATGCTATTATATTACTAGTACATTGTTAGTATATACTATTATTATCCATAAAATAATAATAACAGGAAAATACAGGAAGAGATAATAAAACTACATAGAATTGACATATATATTTCTCTGTGTAACTATTAATCTAAATATAATGTAGATTCTAATAAATTAAGGTGTATATGGTAAGCCCTATAGCCACCCCTAAGGAAAGTTTTAAAAGTGAAAGTTTTATTAAAGGAATTAAAATGCTACAATAAAACATATTAGGTTAGTGTAAAAGGATGCAGTCAAGGAAGAATGGAACAAAAACACCAGAAAAGGAAAAGCAAATAATCACAGAGCAAATATGAGAAAGGAAATAATAAGGATTAGAGTGAAGATTAAAGAATAGAAAAAACAATAAAGAAAAGCAGCTGGGGGAGGCACCTGTGGCTCAAAGGAGTAAGGCGCCAGCCCCATATGCTAGAGGTGGTGGGTTCAAACCCAGCCCTGGCAAAAAAAAAAAAAAAAGCAGCTAAATCAAGTGCTGGTTCATTGAAAAGATCAAAACTGACAAACCTTTAGCTAGACTGAACAAGAGAAAAAGAGAAGACTGTAATTACTGTAGGTATTAATGAAAGAGAGGACATTACTGCCAACATTTCAGAAATAAAAATAATCACAAGTGTACACTACCAACAATTGTATACCAACAAATTAAATAAATTGGATGAAATAGACACATTCCAAGAAAGACACAAACTACCAAAACTGACTCAGGAGAAATAGAAAATACGAACAAGCCTTTAACAAAGAGATTGAGGTAATAATCAAACACTTCCCACAATAAAAAACCCAGAACAGATAGCTTCACAGGTGTATTCTACCAAACTTTTTAAGAAGTATTAGTACCAAACCTTAACAAACTCTTCCCAGAAATAGAAAAGGGACAAACAAGGAAATACTTCCCAACTCATTTTTGCAGACCATGGGTTTGATAAAGGACTTTTTCCAGAGTATACAAAAAACTCTTATAACTCAATAATAAAAAGACAACTTAATTTTAAAATTAACAAAGCATTAGAATAAACATTTCCCTATAGATGATACAGAAATGTCCATTAAGCACACGAAAAGATGTTCAACATTACTACCCATCAGGGAGATGCAAATCAAAATCAAAATTTAATGCCACTTTATACCCACTAGTTTGGCTCTGATCAGACATGTATACAACAACCAGTGTTGGCAAGGATGTGGAGAAATTAGAACCCTTATCCATGGCTGGTGAGGATGTAAAATGGTAAAAGCATTTTGGAAAATGGTCTGGCAGTTCCTCAAAATGTTAACCATAGAGTTACCGTATGACCCAGATGTTCCACCCCTAGGGTACGTGGGAGAAGTGAAAATCTATTTCCACTCAAAAACTTGTATATAAATGTTCATAGTGGTATAAATAAAATGGAATATTGTTTGGCAACAGAAAGAAAGGAAGTACTAACAGATGCAGTTTCCAAGCTCCGACACCCAAGACCAGGACTTCCTCTCCCTGGTCAGAGCTTCACTTCTCAGGGTTCCTGTAGGCTCCTCCTAAGTGTTAACAACTCTAACCTGTTTCTTTTCTTCTCTCCGGTTTTAAGAGTGTAGCGTGTTTCTGTGGTTGTCACTCTGTGATACTTCAGGTTCTCTGCTTATCTGTGCACTTACCTGTTAACATTTTACTCGTTAACTATCGTTCAAGCTTAATTCTCAGTCGCGGGCGGTTTCTGCCTCCTCACTGGATGTACTTACTTCCTGCGAAGAACGTCTTCTTGCCAAAATTGAACCCCAAATGTTGTGCAAGTAGACAATTAAAACTTTGCCAAAATACTGCATCTGAATCTAAGGAAATATTTAGAGACCCATTTACAAGAAATATAGGGAGCAGAAGAACATATACGCATTTCTCATTCCACAGAAAGGGAATCAAGCAAAAGTCAGACTAGAAAATTTACAGACGCGATCTGGTTTCTTCAGTAACAAGACAGTAAATTGCCAGGGGAAAAAACCTTACAAATATGTGTGTTTACAGGACAACCTGGGAAATGGGAATGCTGATTATATCATTGATATTATCAAAGAATTGCTATTTTTTTAAGAATATGGATATAAAGTATGAATTGGAGGAACCCTGGGGTAGATGGACAGTATAATGGCCTCGGAAGTTGTCGACGACCTAATCTCAGAACCATGAGTGTGTCATGTCATATAGATGAAGGGATTTAGGATGCAGGTAGGATTAATGTTGCTAAACAGCTGACCTTGAGAGAGAGAGGGATCCTTCTGGATTATCTGGGTGGGTCCAGTGTATTCTCAAGGGTCCTTGTAAGTGGAAAAGAGAGGGAGGACAGTCACAGTTAGAAGGAAAGGAAGCAGAGGTCAGGGTAAGGCCACGTCCAGCTCTGAAGATGGAAGGAGCCCCCAGCCAAGGAATGGAGCACCCTTAGAAAGCAGAAAAGGCAAGGATGTGGTTTCTCCAGCAGAGCCTCCTGAATGTGTGCAGCCACTGAATTTGTGGAGGCTCGCCACAGCAGTAACAGGAAACTACTACAAACCAACAAAGAAAGATGACTCTTAGGGACCAAAATGCATGATTCCATAACCCTGCACAAACCTCTTAGAGTTTTTCTCTCTATTACATAACTCTGTTTACACATCGTTTTCCTTCCTTAGACATCCTTGAAGTCAGAAGCTGAGACTAACTAACATTTGCATCCTAAAAGCCTACATTGGAGAGCTCCGCACCCCAATACATGTTTACGGAGTCAGGATGGAGAGAACTAGAAAGATCCAGAATATAAAATTTAGATATTTCATAAGCGCCACACAGCACAGTTCTAAGGACAGGGGCACACTATTTTTTTTTACACTATCTAAATGCAATAAACTCTCTATTACTATAGATTACATTCCATGTACACGCACACACATGGCCACATTAAAAAATAGATGGCACTTTGAGGTGCTGAATCACTTTTAACCCTGACTTGCTGTCTCTGTGCACCAAAATGCTGAATGATGGGATCCAAAGGTAATACGGACAATATCTTTAACAAACCTCCTTACTTTAATGGCCAGATGGATTCTGAAGACAATGCATAAGTGATCTAACGTTATAACATACTTTTTTTCTTTTTGAGACAGAGTCTCACTTTGTCGCCCCTGGTAGAGTTCTCTGGTATCATAGCTCACAGCAACCTCAAACACTTGGGCTCAAGTGATTCTCTTGCCTCAGCCTCCAGAGTAGCTAGGACTACAGGCACCTGCCACAACAGCTAGCTATTTTTTAGAGACGAGGTCTCGTTCTTGCTCATGCTGGTCTCAAACCAGTGAGGTCAGGCAATCTACCCTCTTCGGCCTCCCAGAGTGCTAGGCGTATAGGCCTGAGCCACTGCACCCAGAAACTAACATGCTTTTACCTTCTAATAATATCCCAATAGTACCTCTTACTTGCAGAATAACATATTTTAACAAAAATACAGATATCTTTTTTTGAACAAAAGTATGGAGCATGTTGACATCCCAGTAGTGACGCTGAATTCCAGAGAATTGAAGAAGTTAAGATGCGTTGCCAGATTTGGACATGTAGTTGCCACACAGATGTAGCAGATGACAGACAAATAATTTTTTGACATAATGAAGTGGAATGTGCTTCAACATGTTGAACTATTATTTAAAATATAACTTGTAGGATTTGACAACTAGAAAAAAATTCATAGCACAGACTCACTGCCAGAAGACCAGATTAATAGTCTCTATTTATTTTATTAATATATATATTTTTGCTCCATCATGGTTATGCTTGGTTCATGGTCCTTCAGGCAATAATTTAATACAGAAAACTGAGCATCAATAAAGCAAACAAGAAAATGACCTGTAGCCTTATAGTGTGCTCAGGGCCAGGTAGCCTGGGTGACCCTCTGATTCAAGAAGACCATTCAGAGCCAGACATCACTTCATGTTCTAAGTATAATAACCAACAAGTCAGAATCACGTGGTAATTAAGCTTCGGAGGCAGTTGCTACATCATGACATTCATTTCTGCATACATGTGTAACCACTGGGGTTGGAAGTGGAAACTCTTGAAGGTCTGACTAACCTATATACAAAACAATTCTGAAGACATTAATAGTTCCCCAGATTCAAGGAGTTTCAAAGGCGCCAGGATTTGGGGGAGCACAGGAGGCAGAGAAAAGTCTGGTAAAAGAGGGTCCTTGGCTATGGGGGCCTCAATATTGGCCATTTCAAACAGAAAAGCTCTACTTGGATCAGTTTTATGAACTATCTAGCATTCATGAGATTCCTTTTACAGAAAGTGTTTAGGCTGAGCTTAGTGGTGCAGACCTGTAATCCTAGCACTTTGGAAGGCCAAGGAGGGAGGATCACTTGAGGTCAGAAGTTTGAGATGAGTCTGAGCAAGAGTGAGACCCTGTCTCTACTAAAAATTAGAAAAATTAGCCAGGCATTGTGGCAGGTCCTTGTAGTCCCAGCTACTCAGGAGGCTGAGGGAAAGGATAGCCTGAGCCCAGGAGTTTGAGGTTGCTGTGAGCTATGATGATGCCACAGCATTCTAGCAAGAGTGACAGAGTAAGACTCTGTCTCCAAAAAAAAAAAAACATATGAAAGTAGAGGAAGAAAACTAACTCCCACGCTCTTGCCTACACTTCTGTTTATTAAAATCCATTCTCTCTGAGCCAGCCTGGTGCCTCCTGCTTATTAGAATCCTCCCTTGTCCTAGACCATCCAACAAACACACACGCCGCAAACAGCACCATGTGATTCCTGTGATAAATTTGAGATTCTGGTTTACTCTACTATTGTATTCGACGGAAACACCTAGGATACTATCTCAGTGTGTTTACACTGTTCCTTTTGATTCTAGAGGTAGGTGGTTCCTTTTTGCTTCCTCTGCTTCAAATAGGGAATGTGGTGTGACAAGCTAAGACCTTCTTCATTGTAATGTTTTTCCACGCAGAAACTCGCTCAGCTTTTCCTGCTCAGGCACACACCAAACATGACAGTAACTCTGTCCCCTATCAACTCTTTCTACGTGGTTCATGCTTCCTGTGCAACTAATTTCAATCTAAAGACTATGTCTCCTAATTCGGGTTTTGAATGTGTTCTAGAATACATATCAGTTACATGCATGGTCCGTCCTTAAAGGTTCTTTCCTGGTCCCCTACCATACACCACAACCCATCCACCGAGTCTTCTCACTCTGGGCCCAAGTGCGAGCTCTACCCCTTGAACCACCTGTTTTTCTTTGTGCCAATCTTATTTCTGAACTCAGCAATCCTCACGAGTCCAGAAAACTCTGTAGTTATACTGAAATCATGATGATTTCACTGAAGAAATGGGAGCGAAAGATCAAAACCCATGCTGCAAAATATACTACTTAAGAAAAATCATCATTCTCCAAAGAAGTTCAGTCCTCTCCCAGGTCACCTGTGACGGTAGTTTTTCTTCACTTCTTCCCTACTCAGGACCCAGCTTCAGTGGTTCTTCTTTCCTTCCTCCTGGCTTTATTCCCCCAACCTCAAATGCCTCCGCTCTTTGTTACATGGAACAAGTCCACCTCGCCCCATCTCTATCGTCTATCTTCAAACATAATCTTCACAATGCTTAACAAACAAAGCACTTTCTGGAGCCCAGGATCAACACCCCCTCCTTGCCCCATAACTGTGGGGATTATAAATTGTTTTTTTAAGGCAGCGTCCAAAAGAGAATATGGCTTTGGGTCCCAAATTATATGAATATTGATGGATCTAAATCCCATGTAACAGCAAGTGTAATTGTAATGAGTTTGTACTACATCGAACAGATTCTTGTTAAAGATAAACTTATTACAGGTGGCTGTAGAGAATTCCTGACAAATTTCAACTATGAAAGACTCATTAACTGTGCAGTTAGCAGATGGGATTTTAGAGACAGTACGTTATCAACTAATATCCCTTTGATATCAAAAACAAGGATAGGGATTTTTTCCTTCAAAGAACAAAGATTCCTGTTATTTAAATAGCAATGATTCATCTGACTTGTCTCACTGTCATAGAGGATGAAAAGGAGCTCAAAAGGTTACTGAAGGCTGCATTCCTTTACCTGCGGGCACTTGGATGGCTCAAACAGGTATCATTTGCTTCCTCAGGATATCCCAAAAATGACATTCCATGGTGTTCCCCAGAGTCCTGCAATCATTTGGTTAGTTCTGCATCATCATCTGGATGGTCTCATGGGCTCTTATGGAGGGAGCCCAGCTTCCCGGAGCTCCCAGCTCTGTTAACAACAACCCACACTCAGAAACAGAAGAGGAGCTCCCCGGCCTTTAAACACTCTAGAGTCTGTGTCAGGAGAATGGCTAACAGGGCAGGGCCACCATCACCAGAAATTTAAGCATCAAAAGTAAAAATAAAGTCAAAACAATTTCTACAGCTCTGAATATTTGTGCCCCCACAAAGCCACTTATTGAAAGTCTAAGCTCTAAGGTGATGGTATAAGGAGGTGGCAACTTGGGGGAAGTGGTTAAGTCACAAGGACTTTGCTCTCACGGGATTAGTGTGATTATAAAACAGGCCAAAGGGCTCTCATTTATCCCTCCCACCTCGTAAGGACACAATGTGAGGTCCCCATGAAACACAAATTCTGCTGGTACCTTGATCTTGGAATTTCCAGTCTCCAGAATTATGAGAAATAAATTTCTATTGTTTATAAGTCACCAAGTTTATAGTATTTTGTTAGAGCAGCTCAAACAGACTAAGACAGGCATTAGTCAATTTAATTGCTTTCCCTGAGAAGGAGAGTAGACAGGGACCCCTGGGAAGCAAGAGAGAGTATTCAGCAAGAACTTTTATGATGCCGGATGCTAAGAATATCTAGCAGACGCATGCAACCTCTGCCCATTGTCCTGTAAAGTTAAAATTAAAATGATGCGCTGACATTCTTTATACGGCATCTGGGACTCCTTTACAAGTGATTACAAATAAACAGATTCCTCTTCTCAAAAGCTGGGCTGCAGGAAACTGCTACACGACCTACACATCAGTTTGCAATAATTGAAAGAACTCCCTACAGATTAAATATCAAGCTGGATAATCATCTGGCAAATTGATTTGCAAAAATAAAAGGCGGTAGTCAGCCTGGCCACATATGGAGGAGCATTGTGGTCAGCATACTGGGCCAACGACAGCCCTGGGCTGCAGGCCTTGCAAGACGGAGCTGCATGCCATTTTGATCACAGCTAAAACAGGTCCACAGGGTGGATTTCTGTTCCTATAGTCAAAGCTTCAAGGTGAAATGCAAGTTTTCTTTCAGGGAGAACTGACTGTTCAAATCTTGACCCCACGATATTATTTGGGAAAAGATCTGTGTCTATTCTGACTCAGGGCTCAGACAGACTTCATGATGAAATATGTGAGACCCTGGGAACAAGGTGCTGAAATCAGAAAAAGATAGAGGGCGCCATGGAGCCCCAGGTGCATTCTTTTTTTTTTTTTTTTTTTTTTAATTTATTTTTATTATAGATAAAAATATGCACCATAGATGTGGCCCAACCCATCACCCTCCCTCCACCCAAACCTCCCCCCTCCCTTCCCCTTCCTTGGTCCTTTCCTCATAGTCTTGTGGTATAGT